>WUAT03284901.1:0-10958 GCA_010015005.3 Ulmus americana | reverse complement strand
AAAATTATATTATGCCAAAAAAACTTAAATTGAATAAATATTTCTAGTTTTATTTTTACATTAGTTGAATTAAATTAGTTTTGAATTTAAAATAGAATTGGGTTGGATCCATTTATACTCTAAGCTCAGTGTGTTTATTTAATTTTACAATCAAACACCAAATACCCTTCTAATTAGATATCTTTCATCTAATAAAAGATGACAAATATTGGTAAAAATCATATTTGAAGACTAATTATTAATATCACATTAAAAATTAAAAATAAATAAAAAATCTTTATCAATAAGATGCAGAGCAGAGACAAATTTTGAACAGAGATGACAAAATCTATGATTTTTTTTAAAGCATAAAATGAGTACTCAATATAGAAGAATTTACAACAAACAAAGGAAACAATTTCTCTTTTCTTTCTAGTTTCGCCTTCGGAAAATTTAAGACCGAACCGTCAACTAGCTCAGTTTTTAAATACCAGTCTTAGGCAGTACTCGACCCAGCCCACAAGTCTTTTTTTCTTTTTCTTTTTCTTTTTTTTGGTTCGTCTTAATAATTCCAGTTATGAACATCTCTAACGGTCAGTTACAACATGATATCAAAACCCCATTCCAGGACCAAGACTTCAGTCTCCTTCTCCGAATGCCAAGAAATAATAAATCTTCACATCAAGAGATAAACAACATCATCGTCTCCGGTCACGCCACCTCCTGTTTCCTTGTCTATCATAATCCCTGTAACCGGAAGAATTCCTCAGCCTCGACTGGTCCGGCCTGTATCCAGGATTCATTCTAGTTTCCGGGAAGTTTCTTCCGGACACGTACCCCTGATTTCTAGTTGGACTATGGTGTGGACTCCACGATTCAAATTCATCTCCTTCCACATATTCACTTCCTTCCCAATGTTGCCCCGGCAGCAACTGAGGCTGCACGGGCGCTCCATATGGCACGTGATAATCATTTTGATTCACAGGAAGTTGGTAATTTGAAGGCAAACCCTGCCTAGTTCTCCAAGAATCAGATACAGAACTTTGTTTTCCAGTTTGTTTGTTGTATGATTGAGAGGGCTCGGAGTAAAGTTGGTTTTGCTGTGCTGCAAACATGGTGTTAGATGGGGTTGGAATGTGCCGTCTTTCCTCTGTATTAAACATGTTAGATATACTACTCGGGCTCTCAAGCCGCGCCGGAAGGGGTGAATTTCTCATGGTTAAACCCATTTCAGACACTTGTGTTTGCATATTGGGAAAATTGGTATGGGAAGTCTGAGGATAATTTTCAGGTATAATGCTAGTTACTTGAGGTAAATATGGAGAAATTGCAGGCTGCTGCTGTGGCAGAGGAGCATGAGCCGCCTGCGGCACCAATCTACTGGTGGCCATTGCTGATGTATTCTGCGCTGCTCTATTAACTTGCGAAAACGGATTCCTAGCAGCTTCCGGTCTCCACCCACTCTGCAAATTTTAGAACGAAAGAGAAATAACATCAGAAATCACATGGATAGTTGCATAATTCTTGGATTAATATCATTATTTCTTCAGTTATATTTCTCGTTCACCAATAAATGACTGCTAAACTTAGCCGGCACCACAATTTCTCACCAAAACATTGAAAAATTACCATATGTTAACCGTTATAGTGAATAATTACCAGATGTAACCGTTTACCTAAGGTGGGATATACTAACCACAAACATTTTTACACTCTCTACGTTCTCTTTACGACGTGTTGAATTTACGTCTCTTAATAACAAAGGAAATTCACTTTTAATACTTAATCCGACATGTCGTAAAGAGAAAATGAATTAAGGTTGAGAGAGCGCAAAAAAAGTAGTGACTAGCCCTGTTTGCTTCCCATCCTAGAATATTTACCGTTGTATTTAAATTTTTGGCGGTTAATCTATTAGAAATTAGCATTTATTCCTATAATTTAGAGCAAGAGGCAAGTTAGAGGATATTTCAAAAAAAAAAGAAACAAAAGGCAAATATGAGGAAGGTATTTTCCATGAGTTGGACATTATTTTTATGGGATCCGGCAAAAGTTGCATAGCCCAAGTAACGCACCGTTCCGGCATTGCTTGAAGGAGTTGGGGATGGAAGAGAAACTTCGACCTTCTCTTCCACTTGTTCTGTAGAGCCATTGAAAGAACTGGCAATACCCGCACCACCAGCCTTAATCATATCAAGCAGTTTCACTGTTTGCTCACTAGGTAAGTTTGCAGCTTGGCTTGAAGTCAAGGCAAACACCAATTCCGGGTTTTTCAGCAGCACAGCGAGCAACTCTAAATCTGGTTCAGCAGCACTAGTATTACCGGTTTGAGACGTAACTGAGGCCAAAGAAACCAAACCGCTCACACTTGGACTAGGATCAATTTGTGTTACTATATTGTTTGTACTTTGATTTGGGGCAACCTGTGTTTCTCCGCCATCGGCTTCAGGCAACTGTTCAGTTGGGATTACCGGGGTTAATGTATCATCATAGTCCATCTCCCGATCCCATGGTTCCTTGGGATTCGATGGTATGTCCTGGTTCAACCAGTAGATAGTTTCCTTGTCACGACGGTTTCTATTTTTCTGAACTTCCGCCTCTTTGCTATTCTCACCGGAACCAACCCTCCATAGATGATCAAGTTTCATTTCTGCATAAAGGAAAAGGGCATATAAGGCTGAGTTCTGCAGAGAATAATATTAAAAACTAAATGAGAGCGCTCCAGCAAAACATTTTCAATGATTACCAACGTTACCAGTAGCATATTAGAAAGACCAAAATATATTTGAAGAAAAAAAAAATTCATTATGTCAAGTCGTCCATAACGTCCACAGCAAAAACACAGGTGGGATCTATGTGGATATAACTTGGTCGAAATATGCATTATTTTTGCACACTAAAGCTAAATATGATCAGATTTCCAAGTTCCTACACTGCCTCAAACATCCGTCAAAATACACCATCCAATAAACCAAATTTAAAATGTGGTAACAGGTTTTATTTAGTTCACTGAAATTTAAACCATCCCGGCTGTTCATATATTTATTCTTACAAAATCAAGATTGCTGCACTGCAATTCACTTAACTTGCTTGAAAGAGATTTGCCGCTTTATATACATATTCCATGATTCGGTTCAAGAAAAGTGACAGAACCAATACGAATTATGAACTTTAGTACTATCATTAAATTTTGTTAGTCAAATGGTAGCAAAACATAGGCCTTTTATGGACTGCAAGATAAGGGCTGAGTTAATTCCTACATATTTCAATTTAAATGAACTTTTATGTAAGAAAATCAAAACTGTTTGACTGGCAAACAAACACTGAGTCGCCATTCTTCAGCCCATCAATTTTAACATTCCTTCACGAGGGTGCAATATAAAAAAATGACGAGTAAAGTAAATTTCACATTCCTTATTACAACTGTCTGAGAGTGGAATGTTACACAAAAATAAAATCAATTAATAAAGAATAAAATCTTCGGCCTGAGAAAAGAGTAGAGATTATGATTGGTTGGGTTCTCATAAATCTACAAAGACAACCTAACCAGACAATGGAAAACTTATCAATGAGTATAAACAAATTTCAGAATAAGATCTAGAAGCCAAGAAAGTTTAAACAAGACTATAAAAAAGGAGGGTCAAGGGTCAAGTGGACAGTGGTAATTTCTTAAAGATCATAATTTACATTTAAAAGTGCGGGAAAAAAAAAACCAGTTCCAATTTTTTTCAAATTCCCACCTGGCGGGGTTATGCTATTTTCCTTCTTAACTTTTAGTAATTAATGATAAAGTCACAGCTACACTCTGTTTTTAAGTTGATAGAACTTGCATTTTTATAGGATCAAAACAACAATGTAAAAAAATCAGTGTTCAATCCACTTAGTTCATTCAGAAGAATATCAATTAGGAACTGTATGATCAGCAGTCACATTGTTAAGAAAATAAATACATTAAACACAATCTCTGTGATGCTAAAGTACCCATGGAACTTTGAAGATTTCTTCTGTCAATACCTATTATTTCCACAGTGATATTATTGCTAAGAAAAGGTACCGATGAAACACTAGAAAAGGAAAATGTACCTGGAGGCCTCTGCCATGGGATTTGGACCCTCCTGCACTTCTCCCACAATGACTCCTTCGGTTCCATTCTTGGTTTTGGATCAAGGGGAGCTTCCAGCATGTTAGGTACTTTTACATCAAGAGACACAGGTTTTTTGGGGTGCTCAACATTAGGTTGAGCAGGAACTTTAGATACTGGAGGGATACTAGTCTGAGAACTTGAAGGAAAAGCTTCAGCCTTTACATCTTTATTGTCATTAGGTGAGCTAGTTTTCCTATATTTACTCTGTAAAAACTGCGCACGCATTTTTGCTTTTTGGATGTCATCAGCAGACAAAGGACGGCTCTGACTCACTGAAGCTGCTCTTGTGACCTGTTGATTTCTTCCAGCTGTTTTCTGGCCAGGTTGTTCCACCAATTGAACTTTTCGGCGTTCTCTATTTTCTATTACTAGCTAAGGAAATAACTTTAATATTCTAGATTTCTAGGAAACAAATACAAAAACTTAATCACTGCAAATGAATTGTTCATAATTTTATTTCTAACTCCAGCAACAGTACATTAGGACCAACATGATCAGATGAACTTAAACCAGTTATTCAGTTCTGAAACGAGGTTGATTTTTTAGTAAACTTTTGCAGTTCACCTTTTTTCTAAAAGACCTTTTAAATTCTAATACCGTGTACCCTTTAGGAGGAAAAGAAGGATATTCAACACCTTTAAATTGTAATTTCTGTCTTGAAACAAATAAAAACAACACGGAAAAATACAATCTTAAGGATACGGGATGGGGAGACACCAAGGATGTGTTTCTTATTTGAATCATCCGAAGGTGCTGGCAGCAGTTTCAATGTCTGTGCAGGTTCAGATTTCCTGAAGAACAAAGTTACACTTAGCACCTCAACAAGCAAAAACAATGACGTCCAAGCTAAAAGACTATGTCAGAACAAATAAATCTTCATACCTAAAATTCTCTGAACTATCTCGGATATGTTCCTGCACAGCAAGAAAAAAAATTATAGCTATGTCCAACCCAAACTTCAAACAAATTTCCATTAATTTGATGAAGCACTTACAGGGATATCAATACTTGACTGCCACGATTCATCACTGATAACATCACTTAAACTGCACAGAATTGAACTTGATTAACTAAAACGTAATATATATATCTTGTGAATATGAATAGTTAAGACAATAACTTGCCTCTGTTTCAATATTAATTCTTCCTGCGCATCGCTGGACGATATAACACCATTTGGTTTCTTCATAGCTTGGCTTCTGGCAATTAGTTTGCTCCATTTTGATAATAAAACCCTTGCCCTGTTTGATATGTCTGATCTTAAAATCAGATAAATGAGTTTCAAAAACTTTCAAACAAACATAGCTGAAGCACAAATGATTGCATAATTATCTAAAAGAAACTTAAAGAAAACCAAAAAAGTGCGCTATGTCTAGCATATAGGGATTGCTGGTGTCATCTTGAGGTTAAAAATTCATATAGAATAATGGACATATAAAAGAGAGAGAGAGAGCAAAACAGGTTATAGCAACAAAAGCACACCTGATGTCCTGTAAAACCGCAATCTGTTAACACTCTGCAGTATGGCTGACATATGTACAGGAACAGCTTTTTGTAGAGGCAAATGAGAAAGAACCTGCATAGTGGTCAATCATCAATGTAAGCAAGATAAGAGAGAGAAAAAAAAAACTATAAATTTCTAGAATACCTTTAAAATGACAAAAAGAATGCTTGTTTGTTCTTCAATTGCTGCTTGACTCAGCCAAGCAGATAAAATCATCACACCACCTTTATTTAAAAACCTGTAGCATATAATCAGATGGACAGTATGAGGAAAAGTAGCTAATAAGAAGACTGTATTAATAATTTATATTTGAGATTGGGTAAGTACCAAAACAATACTGATGAATTTTGAATCTGCAAGATCCACTCCAGCAGTTTCACCTGCCCGGAAAATGTTTCTTCGTTCCGCATCAGATTGAAAATATTCTCAACAAATTGCTTGTCTAACTCATCCATGCCAGATAGAGCATCATTATTTGTTGAGCTAGATGGTGCTTCTTCGGCATTGGTGGGAACAATAGCATTTAAGGGAACTGGATTAATAGAAGGATCAGAGCTCACTGAAACCCCATCAAGCAATTCTGGACATGTATTGGATTTAATGGACTTCTCCCTTGATAGCCGGGCTATTTTTTTTACTCTTGAACGTTGACTAGCAAAGAATTCACGTACCTGTGAATCATTGAAACAATAAAGCGTAAGTAATAGCTAAAAAAATATATATTCAAAAAAATGAAAAATATATATATTTCTCAATTTTTCAACCCAAAAAATAAAATAAAAAAACCTGAGTGACGGTAACACCAAATAGAGCACTGATCTCACGGGATTCCTTCTTACTAACTACATCTTTAATAGAAAAAACCAACTGCATATACTTTACAGCCTTGGGGTTTAGCAAATCTCTTGGCCTTTTTCCTGCAAGTGTATAATATAGTTAGTTGTAATCATACATAGTAATTATTAACCAAACACCAGAATTTATAACACTTTGAGACCTGAAAGACATCATGACACAAAGAACAACACCCAACTAACTAATACCACACACTAATCACTAATATGAATTAGAAATCAACTATCAAACTTACCAATTTTTATTGAAAGTGCACCAGCAGCCTGCAAGTGGACAAAAAGAAAGAACTTTGTCATGTATAATTTGAATCATTGTTTTTGTACGTTAAGTATTAAATGCATTACAAGAGACTTAATTTATAGGTACTACTGTTAAAATAAATTGATTGGGGTCAAGATGATTGAGGATAACTTGGACTTTTTGATACACCAAGCTAGCAAAAGTGCTAGTTACTAGAAATTATCAAAGTGATGCTATTCACAAAAACACATTATGGCGGAGGGTTATTTCCTTCAATTTTCTCTATAAATTTGGAGCTCGAACAACTCAGTCACTCGCTGAATCTAGATATAACAGAATTAGAATTTTCTTTTCTATTTTATTTTATGCCAATGTTAAAGTTTCTAGAATGCATATTTAATTGAAGTTTGAAATCCTAATTATCCGTAGGAATTAAGCTATAATTTGGAAAACCAGTATTCAAGTTATAGAAATCATAATATTCATGTGCAATCAGCTGAGAGGCAGGAGCTCCCAGAGTTAGCAAATCCATAATGGCATGAAGGGCTTTGGAACACAGAAACAACAAGTCCCCATCCAGAAATCCACAGACAGACATTACATCCAAATCATGTCTTTTTCTTTGCGTTGAGAGAAAACAGCAGATTCAAACCCTCCATTTATTAAAGAATAATAAAAGCAGTAGAAAACGAAAACACTAATAGCCTAATTGAGATGACAGTTACGGCTGGCACTTCCAGTTCATCTCACTGTTAAGCAAATTGAGTCGCCTATTGCACACATAAATTGGAAACTAATCAAAATCCCTAAAACTTTAAAGCAACAACAACATGCAAAAATCGAACCATACTAGGTTCCCTAATTAGGATTCAAGAATCTAAAAGGTATCAATCTCCCGTTAAAGCTCTTAAAAGCAGCAAATTATACCCAGAAATTTAGTAATATCCTAATTTTCTTTTGCTTTCTAGGCAGCCAAACATTAAAAAGAAAAAAGAAGGCGCACCATTTCTTGTGACAGAGGATTGACGCCGGTGAGTTTGCATTGCGTGACAACGACTCTCTGAAGCTGATCGATCTGGTTGTGAACAAGTTCCCTCTGCGAGTCCAATAACCTCTGCAATGATTCCGCAGAGCTCCCAATTTGTAGCTCCGAAAATTCTTCCTTCAAAAACTTCATTGCCGACCTCGAAGCTCGAATCT
Organism: Ulmus americana; assembly: GCA_010015005.3. NCBI lineage: Eukaryota > Viridiplantae > Streptophyta > Magnoliopsida > Rosales > Ulmaceae > Ulmus > Ulmus americana. The sequence continues at coordinate 3,039 of WUAT03284901.1, read as the reverse complement.
CCAAAGTTCAGAATAGCGGGACGATTCGAACCACGCATTAAGAACCCTAAGCAAAAGACTAATCTCTGATTCTTCTTCTTCGAGGTGACATAGGATTAGGGTTTAGAAATGAGGAAAACCTAGAGCGAGAAAGTGCAAGAAAGAGAAGGAGAGAGATGCAAATAGGATCGAAGCGGAACACCTAAGTAAAGCCCAAACTTCCCATGTGGGAACAGATCAATGCGGTTCTAGAGTACTATAGCCTGTATCTGCGGGTATAGTATTATAGCCTTATCCGGGTCGAGGTCCGTGACCCTATTTCGTCAGCCAGCATAAAAGAGAAAAATGATGCACGTCTAATTTTAGCTAAATTTTAGAGCTATTTTAGTTAATAATTTTTGGATTACTCATTTTAATTAAATTCTCTATTTTAATTAAAATAAATTATTTTAATATTTTTAATTTAAAATATAAATAATTTTCTCTTTCTCAAGAATAAGTCTTTTTTGCTTTTGATCATATGTTTTTTTATAGAGATTTATTTTCTTGCGATCTATTTCTCTTTTTTCTTCTCGATATTCTTGAAAAAACATCATTGTAAGTGAGATTGAATTTTTTTCTTTTCTTTTCCTTTCTTCTGTTGGGCGTTTGCTGCCTTTCTACCTATTGGTCATTCTAAATTCACATCATCTTCTTCTAAATTTATAGAAGTTGCTGTAGAAAGAGAAGAAGAAGCTGGAGAAGAATTATTTCTCGTTTTTGACTTCTTTTTCGAACCATCCAACATCCACTTTGGATGGTGCCTCAATTCATGCTAACAATGTATAAGTTGAAATGTTTAACCTTGAACTTGTTGGTACAATTCTTAGCTTGAAAAATCTGAAAATAATAATTATATAAAATAAACTAATTATTATAAATTTAAATTAAATTAATATAAATATACGAGATTTCATATTATTAATACTTTGTCTTGCTCGTTAACACCACTTTGTTGTCTTGCATCTATTTAAGCCTAGTACCCACAAAAATTATTCACCGAGAGTTGAATTCCCAACCAACGGTGCATTAGTGAAGAGGTAGTGCGTTCAGATGTAAAATATTTGTGTCGATGAAAATAATCGCAAATTCTTTGTCAATATGTCGCAGATTTTTTATCAGTACCTTGTATAGCATCAATGCTAATGTTAAGCCATGCCTTTGCCCTGACTTGGCGAATCTAGCAAACCCGGTTGGTTCCATTGGAGACCTTGACAGCTCGCCGGACCCGATCACTCCTGACTGATCTAGTTGATTAGTAAGTTGTAATCTCAGAGGCACGGCTTCGGCATTGGTATTGGTAGGCTTCGATGTTTGACCAGGGGTATCTTGACCCTCTTCTCCTTTGCTATCCCCTTCTTTGTCTCCTGCGCTGAAGACAGGCCTCTCAATTTTGTGGATTTTAAATCATTTGTTTTTAAGCCGGTGGTAAGCGTCTTCGGCCTAGAACTCGGCCCCCTCTTCTTCCCAGCAGGAAAGCTATCAGTTTCCTTGTAACCAGTCTCTGTATCTTGGTCAGGATTCAAACTGGCAGCTTTTTCATTCCCCGAGCCTTTTGTTTCGGTAGGAATTAACTGACCAGGAGGGAGTACAGTGAGCGGAATGTCGTCAAGGAGGACATTCGCTTTTATCGCCCCCATTTTTGAGGATTTCCTTGTAACCACAACTGCTTCAGATTTTTGTAAAGGCTTCTTTGTCTTCTCCGTTTCTAAAGCCTTGGGATCTGAAAAGAAAGGAAACAAGAGTATGTTAGTAATCCCGTAAAAAAGCAATAATAAGAGATGAGTTTGGATCACATTTGTACCTTTGGTTATTGTTTCTAGGGGTTGAGGAATGTCCTCAATATCTGCTAGTGTGGGCATGGAATTAATAACTTGGGCCCCAGGAATCATGTTAGTGACAAATTGATTTTTGCAAACTCTCACGAATCGACCTATTGCGTTTGTTATTCGTGCCTAACTCACGAATAGCATCGTGGAGGTTGCAAAGTTCGAAAGGATCCATGTTGGTTATCCCAGGGGTTGCCGGAGAGACATTGGATAGGAACTTGCATCTAGTAAGAGCTCTCCAGGAAAGAAGAACCTTCTAGTGTCTTCGGAGAACTGGAAGTTGAGCCAGGAAGCCTAATTCTTGGATAAGGACTTTGTCATATCCGTCAAAAGTAAGTTTCTTCCAGTGCTTAGCTATCCCAAAAATGGTCGAAGGAATCTTTTCGGCCAAGGTGTCATCAAAGTACCATTATTCGGCGACAACCACTAGTTATTCCTTCCAATTCTTCTCTGAATCCAAGTTGCCGATCACTAGATTTCCTGGAGCCTATGAAGAGAGTGATTAAAGACCTACCGAATTGTAGTTGTCTTTGATTTGATACAGCATTCAGAATCTCTCCGGAGTGGGTATTCTATGTCCATTCAACTTGAATAAGGAGAGTGTCCTGACCAAGGTTCGGAGGGCATTGGGACTCAGCTGAGCTGGAGAGATCTTCAAAGATTTGATTATTTGGCATACTTATCTAGGTAAAGGAATCGAAATTCCTACAGAAATTATGGCGGTAGGCAGAATGATACAGCCTTTGGGAGGATTCGATGGAATTGCTAAATCCAGATTCTTCAAGGTAATATTGTAAAGGTTTCCACAAAGGCTTAATTCAGAAAGCCTATCCTCTGATAAAACCCCAAGGTCTTGGGAATCCAGGATCCAACCATCGGCCTTAGTTTTCGTCCCTGTTTTCAACTTCTTGTCCTTCTTTGTAGTAGCCATTGCAACGGTCGGAGTAATTCATAAAGGAGATTTTTCCGAAGGACCAGAGCGATCTGTCAATGAAAAGATCTGTGCAGATTCAATAGAGCCAGAATCAGTAGAGCGGTCAAGATGACTTATAATCTTGTCATATCTAATTCTGTCAATCACTGAGAGTTTTGCCTGGTAAAGTTTTACTGAAGTGTTCTTGTCTTGTTCGGTTTGAGCAATTACACCTGAATTTGGATTATTATCAGATATTAATGTCTCGCGCAATCTAGC
>WUAT03284900.1:0-18028 GCA_010015005.3 Ulmus americana | reverse complement strand
TATTAGTTTTGTTATCGAAATATCGTTCTTGGTCATATCATGATGATAATATTTTTTTAATCATGATATATATATAATATTTAAAATATAAGTATTTAATTATTATCACTAGATTGGTAACAAAAGGGGTACTAATAATCATAGTATAAAATTAACGATTTGTATTAGTAAAATACGTACGTATATTATGTGTCTAATTATCTCCATCGAATTTACTTGACTAAAATTTTGGTATATTACGTTGTGTTATCGTACTATGTATAGATGCTCATGTCCTTTCATGTTCGCATTTTACTTTAGATGTGCTCTTAAATTTTCGTATAACACATTATACTCTTACGGTGGTAATTGTGTGCGTCCATTCTCTACACGTCAATTTCCATGATTCGAATATTTTCAGTGAACATCTTATTGTCATGTATGTTAGTGTTTTTGATTCATGAATTTAGACTTCTATTTATGTTTGGGTCTGAAATCAAGTTATCACTTCACATTCCATATTATAAACACGATAGCATTCATCTAATACTATTCGGCATATAATTCTCGAACATAATAACTATTCCAATAAACACTACCAATTAATTTTTTTCATTTAATTAATGGCAACAATCAAGGTTAAGGGTTCTAAATTTCTCAGGGTTTATACATTTAAACCCAAGAAAACCCATTTTTAACATTTGACCTTCACAATTTTTGATTGGAACCCATTGTTGTGGTCAAAATTTCCTCTAAAGATTAAGTGGCCCAAAGCCCAACTTTTTCAGAATAATTGGGTCAGGCCCAATTAAAAAAAGCCCATAATTAATATCAGCTTGATGACTTGGCCATTGAGGATCCAGTCTTTGAGAACGTTGGCCTTTAACATGCATGTTCCAGCAAATGCCATCAGTCTTACCATGAGACTAGGATTAGTTAGAGCAAAATAAGGGGTTTAATTATGAACTCCCAAGCCTATAAGTAGGCCAAACAATATCGATATCAGGGGGCTCTCACGAGTAATATCCAGAACTTACTTCCATCTTCTTCACTCTCCCTCTCTAAACAACTCTCGTAGAACCCGTGTTCAACCCATCTCCAAAAAAGGTAGTTGATCAACAATATAGAAGAGGCTGATCCCAATCTCTTCACTTTGATAAACCTGTCTAGCCTAGATGTAAGACTTAATGCCAGCCAAAGAAGAGATCTCGGTTGAAAGGTCCCGTTCCGACATAGCAGCAATTGGATCACCATGGCCATAGTCACAAGTTTAGCGTTTCCCTACGATGAACACTATTTGATGTATCCTCAGTTCGGTTCATCAACTGGATCAATTCGTAAACGGTCATTCCGTCCGTTGAACCGTCCCCCGTTGTCGTCTTCGAGCCGAATCCAACGACTATGTATTTCTCCCTACCGGCAGAACAATAGGTGAGGCTCAATGCCCAAATTCCAAAACCATCCAAGCGGCTCTCCAGTTGGTTCCACACTTGTTCGATCACCTCAACGATTCTTCAAGCATCCGAATGAACCCAGCAGCCCAAATTCCCTCTTTGCAAACTGAATGACAGGCATCCAAGCTGAACCCAACAACTTGACTTTTTTCCTCGCCGAACAGCTCTCTGGCCATTGGTCCATCTTCTAAATCACAAGTTCTCCTTTCCTTCTCTTTGCATACTTATATATATATAAATACACGGTGGGTCCTAGCCCACATAAATCTAATACTTATATATATATAAATGTTTTTCAGTTTATTATTATTATGCCATATGATTTATTTTCTATTGCACACTTATAACCCTTTCCCATGGGCTCCACTCGTCACAATACTTTCAATTTAATATATACTTATGTGTGATTTTATCATTGTTATCTGATATTACCATTAACATTAACTTTATAAATACTATCACTAATATTAGTTATTGTTACAATCCCTATTTATGATTATTTTGATTATCTTTTTTCTTGATCAGTATGGACATTCCTGGGATCCTTCGGATTAGATCTTCTATTTCATTGAGTCGACGTTGTAGTTCTGCCTCGTGTGTATTTGATGGAAGCAGAATGTTGATCGTGTTTGGTTATGCGACGTCTCCAAAAATTCGTGCTGTGTTTACTGGTAATGCAACATGTTCTTTTTGGTTTTGGTCGGCTTGATTATCAATTGGGGTATGCCTTGCACCATTCGTTTGATCATTGGTAATTGTTTCGGTCGAAATCTTGAGTAAAGGCATTAATTTTACATCTATGCAGAATCTTGAGTTGCTAGCCATCTATTCATTGGTGCGTGCTTCGATTTGGTGTTGATATTGTAAGTTTTGCATACACATTTCATTATTCTCTTGCTCCAGTTGACGGAGTCATTTGCTCATCTAGTTCAGCAGGGTTTCCATTTGGGAATCATGATTCTGTGTTTCTGGGATTTTTGCCATTTTTAAGGTTGATCCACTTGTTGATTTGGCTCAGGATGATTGCTGGGACCCCACGGTGGGTGCCAAATTTTAGAGGCTTAAATTTACAATTAAATTTGTGTACCAACAATCTGTGAACTAAAAAATAAGAAAAAATGAGCGGGACAACCTTGACATCAGGGTGGTGCTAGTCAAAGTCACTCTGCGCCCAAGTTAATTAGTGATATGAATAAGGATAAAGTAATGAATGAATAAAATAAATATTGTGATAATGAAGTGATTATACCAAATCGTAATTGAAAAACAACAAATGACTTTGTCTGGAATGGAAATCGGGGTGGCGATCAGAATTTGGACGGATGTGAGTAGGATTGATGATCGAAGTATGGGGGGATCGGAGTGTGGCAGACTAGTGGCGGCGTGAATTTGAATACTTGAGAGCTTTTTCTATTGATGGCTTTTTACTTCAAATAACTGTGATGTCCTTGTGAAGGACCTTTTTCTCCATTTAATAGGGTTTTGGGACTTCCTATTGAAGTCCCAGTCATGCTTCGCTTGATTCAAAAACAACCTGGGAATCCTGTTCACGTGGTTGAACGGTCACTGAATAAGTCAAAGCAGTTAAAAATATCTCGGCATGCTATTCCATGAATTTTCGAAGGTATTCTGTACTGAAATATTGACTAAGTCCGTTCGGTCTACGAAATATCTTTTCTTGACTGATATTTCCGCTCGGATTGATAACGGAATTTCGTACCAAATATGTTCCGAGAGGAGCTCTCCGTACGAAGCTAATTCGAATGGGCTTGATTATAAAGCCCATCTTTGTAGTGGGAAGTTTGATCCTAACACACATGTTTTTATTTTATTTTATTTTAATTAACTAAATAAAAGAGAAAATTATATGGGCTGGTATCAATTTTTGCTAAATAGACTTTAAATTTATTGTAATACTAATATGGTATTTAAAATTTGATTAAAGTGGCATAATAAATTTCGAGTTAAAGTTTTATTGACTATATTAATAAAAATAATTAAAACATTCGGTGTATAGTTTAAAAAATTAAGACCAGCAATGGAACTAGTTTGACGAATAGAGCAAACTTTAATTTTAATTTTTAAGGATATTTTAGATATTTTCAAAGGACCAATGGGGGCATAAATGACTGCAAAATTAGAAAACCACTTTATGAGGGTGGTCATTGGTTTTGACAATTTAACAGCTGGTAGTAGAAAAATAATATTTTTATACTCAAAATAATTTTAAACTCAACCAAAATTTAATTAAAATTCAATCACAATAAAATAAATAAATAAATAAATAAAATTGAGATTCATTATACAACAAAAAAAACAAATATTAAAATTCAATATAATAATAATAATAATAATAAATATAAAGTTATTTTACAAGACTGATATCAATAAAGCCTCTCACACACTTTTCCATACATGAAAATTTATTGTTAATTAATAAGAGCCATTTTATAATATACATATTTAGAGGCAATTACTCCCACCTTCAACTACCTCTAGGCTTTCAAGACTTCTTTACCTTCTTGTTCAGCTTCTTTAAGAAAGAGGGAAAACAAATATCATAACTAAACGGACTAAAAAAGATAGCTCGGACAAGATCAAAGTAGAGTGAAAATTGAGCAACTGCGAAAAGGCATAACGGAAAGAACGTCACTGCATATATTGGGACGGCAGCATATTTGATTGTTTCTTCAAACACGATGTAGCGACTGGCACAAAAGGTAACTAGCATGGCAGCAATGGACTCAAGCAGCGAAGTCAAGCCCATCAAGATCTTCCATGGCAGATTCTTGCCGAAATCTCTTTCATGGTAGCGAGATGTGAGAATGGCAAGGAAGGCGATCAAGGCGGTGACCGAGAACCATAGAGCAATCAACGAAGCAATGGCAAAGATATTGAAAGTGGAATCGTTTCTGAGCATTGGTTTGCCAGTGTTGCTGTCAGTTCCGCCAGGAACAGTAGTGCTGCTGGCGAAAGCAATGGTGGCAATAAGGGCTGCCACAACAGAGCAGGATGTTGCCATGCTTTTTAGCCACTCCACGCCGTCTTTGATGAGGTCCTTGTGGGTGGTGCTGAAGATATCCCACGGAGTCTGGTTATCCTTATTGGTTCGCAGAAACTTAGATGATGGCATGTTTTGCTCCACAAACTGCATTTGCAGGAATTTCAATTGTTAAATATTAGAATACAAAATTGGTCAACAAATAGTAATATAGTTTTGGGGTTATATATTTAATTCTTACCTCATACCATTTGACTTCCCACACCATTTGCAAAGCAACACCCGGGATAGGCCATGGCCTTTGATATTCTTTATCATAAGTCGCTGCCAAATGCAATGCGGTATTCCCTTTTTTATTCTCTTTCCTATAGATAACACTTTTTTCTGGGCGATATGTGTGAATCAAATGCTTATATAGTTCCACATGCCTTTTCTCCACTGCCAGTAGCAATACATTATTGCCATTTATGTCTTCGTCGACATAGATGGCCACCGGAAATTTTTTGATGATTCCCTTCACCATCTCGACAATTCCATATTTTGCTGCAATTAATAGGGCTGTATCCTTCTGTTTGGAGGATTCACCCTTCTCCACTGTCACTAGCAATGCATTATTGCCATTTATGTTTTCGTCATAGATGGCCCCCGGAAATTTGTCGATGATTCTCTTCACCATATCGACAATACCATATTTTGCTGCAATATATAGGACTGTATCCTTCTCTTCTATTTTGGAGGATTCATCCTTCCCTGTAATAAAATTTGGAATATACCATATATATATATGTATATCAACCATATTATAAAGTTTCAAGGAAATACTCAGCTAATAGTTTGGTAAACAAAATGAATAACAAATAGGGTGGAATGTAGCTCTAAGTATAGTGATTCATTGAAGAACAAAAGTTACTGGGTAACTATAGGTGCTATTAAGTATCACTTCTGGTTTTACCTACAATTCTTTCAATACCTTATGTTTATTTTAATGACAAGTACATACTTTTTTACTCAATAAAGCTAAAACAACTATCACCAAGTGATTAGACTTTAAGACTTCTTATTAAGTATTCCAGTGTTTATCACGCCCATTTATTCACAGTCAAAGCCTAATCGTAAAGGAGAGTAATATAGTATAAAATATAGGCCAACCCTTTTAGAAAATGATAAACTAACAGTTTACATTATGTAGAGATAATGGTATTTCACAACGCAATTTTTTGTTTTACTGTAGATGTCAATAATAACACGGTTTAGTTATCATAAACGTATATAACGTGTATGAATTAAGCTTGGAAACTATTTTAAGATTGCTTCATATATACAAGTCATAGAAAATAAAACATATAGTTAAGCCCTTATTATTTATAAATTGAATGTTGTCGATTATGAATGTTAGCAATTTTCAACTATTAATCACCTGCATTCGTACCTGAAGAAGATGCCAGCACCATCCTGCTACTTTCAAAAACATCTTTTCGACCCGTATTCTTGACATATTTAGTAGCACTCTTTAAGAGTTCATCTAAGAGCTGCTTTGCCCATGTATGCTTCAGCTTCTCTTCATAAATATTATCAAATGCCTTTGGTCCTTCAAACATAAAAAAACATAATAAATCATTATTATTTTTTCTGTTGAAACACAAGGTTGTAGGAATAGAATATAGTTTCTCATATAATCCAGTATCCCTGTTGAAGACGTATTTTAATGCAAGCAAGCATGTGAGGTGGTTCGTTTGGATCCATACCGTATCCAAAAATGACAAAGCAGTACCGAATGCGGCTGTTGTCAGGGGACTGTTTTAAGACCGGCCTGATCTCTGGAGGAATGTTTGAGTCTGAATTTAACCACATGGCACATCAGCCTTAAAGGACTATTAGTTTATTAGTTTAGCTTTATGATGGTTCAATTTTTTTGCTTCTGTAAAATTGACAAGAAAAGGAATTGTAAAAGAAATTCAAAACACAAAAAGGACATTGCTCACCTTTCTCGCTTTTTATATCAATATTTATGCATTCTTTAATTAGATCTCTGAACCAAGAAGGACATTGCTCGCCTTCCACTCCTGTTCTAGTCATAGGTTCATTAATTAGATCTCTTGAGCACATAGAAAAGGAAAAATTTTAAAAATAACATAATCAAATTACGGAATTTGGCCTATGTGGTTGTTCTTAGTTATTACATTAATTTTTGAAAAAAAAAAAAAAACTGGACACTTCGAAAATTCATCACATACCATTATCCATTGTGTTCTTTTCTCCATCCGATTTTTCACGGGACTCTAGTGGCTTGAGCTCTTCTACAGGTATACCTTCAATATCATAAAAGGATTTAACTATGTATAAATTTTTATTTAGTAAGAACTATATATATGAAAAATTGAAAATTATATAAAGTAATAGAGGTGATTGTTGACACATGATGGGCTATGTTTGGTAGGAGGGATGGAGAGGGTGACGGATGAATTATGCATGAGGTATGGAAAAATGGTAAGGAGATGATGGTTTACATATCTCTTTAAAATTATTTGGTAAAATAAGAATAAAAGAGAGGAGTAATTTTTCTGTTATTTGATAAAAAAAAACAAAAAACAAAAAAATGAAGGATGAATATTTAGTAACAATTATTATATTCTCCATTTTAAAACTAAAAAAATGAAAATTTGAGGGTATAATTGGAATTTTCTACTATTTGTATTTTTTCAATTTTGTACTCCACAATTCTTTTATTGTTGGAGGGATTATTTTTTTGGGCCCAGAAAGATTCTTAACTATACATCTCTCCATTTCTCATCCACTCTACCGCTAAGGATAAATTGATCTCAATCAATCATTCACTCAATCTCTATTATTAAACAAGAAAGGTATATATATATATCTTTGTTAGACTGTAGAACTTATTACATAGCCAGATTTTTTATACTTTCATTTTTATTAATATATACTTTGGAAAAGGAAATTTGGTAAATCAAAAAAAGATACTCACATTTATATATGAGCTTGTCCCACCCATGAAGGCTGCTGCCACTTTTGAACGCAGCAGGTTTTCTTGCCAAAGCATGTAGAGGGGATTCTCCTTGATGATCAACATGATTAACGAGACCTTTGTAAAACCGAATTATATAAAATGCCAAACCTGTTAAACAGCGCAATAGTTAGAAGCCTTTTAAACAACATATCAGCTAACTAGATATGTAAATACACACACAGAGGCTAAAATAACCCACCAAAGTGTTCCTGGTTGATTGCATCATGTAGTATACTCTGACCGTCATTTCTCACTAAAATAGACCTGATGATTGGATCATCTAGTATACTCTGACTATCATTTCTCTCAAAATTAGAGAATTTTTCACCAAAGTGTTCCCTGATGATGGAGTGCAAGTAAAAGAAAGACCCTAGTCGGCCATAATGAACCGCCTTGAAGAGAGGGGTTTCTCCTTTGTTGCAACGAGCAGAGACCAATTCCCTGATGATTGCATTTTTGTTTTCTACATCACGCACGCTTTCAATTAGTAATTCACATACTTTCCCACTCTGGCCAGTTGCTGCTGCCGAGTGTAGAGGGGTATTCCCTTTTTCAGTTTTCACTCTGAGTGGGTCGACTTCGCCTTTGATATGTCTAACTAGCAGCTTAACATTTGTTAGTTTGTTGTCATGCTTGGGGTCAGAGATTGCTAGGTGCAGTGCTGTTTCGCCTGAACTGGTGATCTCGAGGGTGTGAGCACACGGAGCACTCGGAGCACTCGTTGCACACGGATACTTCGCGTATAATTCGGCAACTTTTTCCCATTTTTTAAGCATGACGCTGTCGAACAAGTTTTTCTTCAGGGTCTCTGTCAAGTTCTCCGTAGTAGAAGTTTGAGCCATTGCTCTTCTCCCTGTTTCAACAGAGTCCTGTTTTAGCTATTTATTACTAAACAAGATAAGCAAATGCAAACTGAAAAGCAAAAGGCATTTTGAGCTTAAAAAGTGAAAATACCTTGATCTCAGATTCAGTAGGAAACTGATCTCTCTTGGATATAGAAGCTTTATAAAATAAGTACAAAGCCAGAACACATAAGTGAGCAAGAAAGGTGAATATCAAAGAGATTTTAGAAGGGAGAGATGAAGCATTTCTTGTGAAGTAGATAAGATAAATGTAGCTTGAAATTCTCTTTGTTGCATGATGGGGGTATTTATAAGAGAAATACACAAATATCCCCTCTGTTATTGAGGTAACCATACATGGTTGCGGACAAATCAACGGTCGCATGAAATGACGTCATTTTGCTTTTACATCCAAACAGTTGTTTAGCTTTCCCTTTGGTACTCACTAGAGCTTCATGTTTCCCGTGTATTCTTTGTTTACTTCCATTGTGGGTAATATATTTGAGTTGAAGGCCCTGCACGCTCTACGTCTAGAGGATTTATGAATTCCTCCTGCTTTTTCTAAAACTTTCCAAGGTCCGCTTCATGGCATCCAAATTGAGAGAGATAAATTGAACAAGTATGGCCACCCCTATTAGGATGTACTATTAAACTTAAATTGGGATTATTTGCTAAGAATTATGGTAGAGCAGTTTATGAATGTCTTTGCAGTGGACTTAATTTAACCAAAGATGATGAGAACGTGAATTCCCAACTATTTATGCGTTGAAGAGACCGTTTCTTATTTTGTGCCGAAGCTATTTATAAATCACAAGCTGAAACAGGTGAAATCAAAAGACATTACTTGAATGTTACTGCAGTTTTCTAATGCTTCAATTAAATTAGGGAATATTATAGGGACTTAATTGTAGAGGCACTGCGGTGTATTTTGTACTAAATAAGCAATTAATTTTTTTTAAATGGTTTAAGTGAGGCATTATTTGTAATATTACTTGCTGTTTAGTTTGCGTTATTTGACATACTAATACCCTACTTTGGTACTATTTCAAAAACTCTCATCCACTACTTTTTAATAAAATATTACTTCTCCTCACTACTTTTTAATAAAATATTACATCACTCCATCACATTTTTAATAAAATATTACTTATTTCCACCACCTTTTTAATAAAATATTACATCTCTTCACTATCTTACTATTTTTTAATAAAATATTACATCTCTCTATCAGTTTATTACTTTTTAATAAAATATCTCAACTACTTTTTTAATAAAATATTATCTCTTTCAACTACTTTTTTAATAAAATATTACATATCTCCACCACCTTTTTAATAAAATATTACCTCTCTCAATCACCTTTTTAATAAAATATTATTTCTCTCCACCACATTTTTAATAAAATATTTTTTTTCTATTATATTATTATTAAATTCTAACTTTTTACAAATACTCTGTTTAGAATACTCTGAATCAAACACTAATCCTACTTCAAATGCTCTATTTAGAATACTCTGAACCAAACAAAATCACTACTTCAAATACTCTGATTCAAATACTACAAAATACTGAACCAAATAATGTTATATATCTTGTATTGTATTATGTAAAATATTAAATTTTAATGTAAGATTCTTTTTATTTTCATATAAAGTAGTTTAAGTTGACAGTTTTCATTATGTACTATATTCATTTTACATGTTATATAGTTAATTTTTTGATATAATTCAAAGATAAAAGTGTATAGAAATACCATTCTTTATTTTAAAATTTCTTGAAGTTTAATTAAAAATTAATATTTTTTAAGCCAAATATCTATATTTTCCGTAAATTTTACATTAATTTTTATCGAAATCGATATTCCCGTTGATATTTCAGCAAAATTAAAGTACCGATATTTCCATCGATACCAATATTTTAATCCTTCCTTTTAGTCTCATCTATCAATCCTCCTGAATGCTAATTAAAACTTCTACTCTTGCCGGTCATAAACCATTTTATTTGAGCAAGCATCAGTTTTTATCAATTGCCACATTTGTTCTGCTTTCTAATAGGTTTTTTTAGGCTTGGCAATTCAAGTCATGACTCGAAATCGACCTAAAAATTTCAGATTAGGGCTGAGAAAAAAAAGATTGGGTTGAGTTCGAGTCAACTTCAAATTGACCTGATACTGTTTAAGTTAAATTCGAGTCAACTTAATTAACTTGAAATCACTCAATGACCTGATAACTTGAAACTGACCCAATCTAAAGGTGACTCAATTAACCTAAAATTGACCCAATAAACATAAATTAACCCAATAACGCAAAATTAACATGATTTTTTAAACAATATTAGTTCAAAAAATAAAAATTATATTATTTATTTTTATTTTTTTCAAATCATTTGGGTTAAAATCAGGTCACCCATGATTTCAAGTTAGGGTTGAGTTTTTATGACCTGAAACAATTTTGGGTTGGATTCGGGTTGAGTTTATTAATGTCATGTATCTATCTCAATCCAACTCGACCTGATGACCCGAACTGCCAAGGCCTAGGTTTTTTGGTGTAGTGACATGAAGAAAGTCCAGCCTACAAGCCAAGCAGACTTTGTGATTGTCTGGCTGTTGACAAAAGAAAAGCATCTTGTGGAGGATAAGTTTATAGTTCTACTTGGGTTCTTAATTTTCAACAATTTCTCAATCTAGTTCTTCCAATGCAGCAAATTAGTATCTAAAGCAGAAACACCTCAGAACCTTAAAGCAATAGAGATAAGCGAGATTCTAGACAGATCGAAAGTATAGTTAATTCTTAGATAACCAGGTTCCAAAAAAAAAGCAGAGCTAGCTTAAGAATACTGTAATTATTTCAAACAACAAATGCAAAGGCAATAAATGGATGAAAAAAAGGCATACACAACACGAAACTAATAATTCAGTTCAGTTAGTCTTGGCCCTTACTAATTATTATAAGCATAGCTATTTGTTCTCGTACAAAAAAAAAAGTCCCAAATGTGCTACAGCAAAGTAATGAAAAATCTACTTGATTTTAGTCTACAAGTAGAAATCATCAAAGGGCTACCCTTTTAGAGTTGAATTAAAGTGTAAACTTTCAGTTCCTGTCACTCTTGAAGATTGAGTGTTAAAGTTTCAGTTCCTGTCACTCTTTGAAGATTTAATATTACTCTCTGTCCAAAATCAAAATTGCTCTGAATTTTTGTTTCAGACCGTCAATGTATCCAATATTTCGATCATCTCTCTTCCTCATCTTGACAATAGTATTTGTTTGTATAGATATCTACATTTGAAATTTTTTTCTCAAAGATGAAAGAATTTCATACATAACAAGAAATTAAAAATTGTTCATCATTTTCTCAAATACGTGTAGTGCATACCAAAACGAAAAAAGTCCAGAAAAGACTAATACTCGAACCAAACTCAAAAGAATTTGACAAGAGGAAGCGGAAATTGTATCAAACTGAAGATCAACAACACAATACCCCCATCCACACAATTAATCAACATAATATGTGATTTGACTAACAATTTATAATACATTGTAGTTAACAAAAACTAATCTATATTAACTAATTTGATTTGGATAAATTTTTTGATAAATGATCAAACTAATCTATACAGCTAGTGTTATCCACGATTTTGATTTTGTTTTTAAATAAAGGCTAGTTCCAACAATAATATATATTTGATTAATTTGACAACTTCTTCTGCGTTTATTGTTTAAGCCGCAAGTTCATTAGCATTGAAATAAATCCATCGTCGTTCTCAACAATTCTACATACAAGAGTTCTCAAACTTCCATATCTACTTCAATGAAAGCCAAATAACAGAAAAGATGAACATTTAACCATCCAGTTATTGCCCAGAAATATCACATCTACGATGTTACCTGTCCTGTTGTTGCTCTGTCATCTTTGGTTTCTGCCTCAGCAGAACTTTCACCTTTGATTGCTTCCACGTCGGAGTCCGAAGAAGAAGACTCCTCAGAGGAAGATTCTCCTGTGTTCTTTTCGGGACTAGCCTGAGTTTCTCCTTCTACTAAAGAATCCTCAATTGAATTGCCCTTGGCCTCTGCAGAACCCATGTCAGATTCCTTGTTTCCAAACAACTTGGAAGGAATTAAAGAATTGACAGCAGCTCTCGCACTTCTCTTTGCAGCCTCGGCTGCTTCTACCTCCTTAGCCTTGGCTTCAGCTTTCTGCCTTTCTTTCTCTTCCATAAGGTTTCCCAAATCAGCTTCTCTCCCTTCTTTTCTTAGCTCCCCTTTAACAAACTCTTGCAACTCTTCACTAAACTCAACCCCATCATCATCCAGCATTGTATCAACCACATTAAGCACCTCATCCAATTTGCCCAATTCACTTAATGCCTTCATGATAAACTCATAGCTCGGAATGTCCATCTTGAGCTTCTTCACCATAAGATCGAAATACGATTTCGCTTCATCAACCTTCCCTACATTAACCAAGTTCTCGACCAACTTATTATAAACAGCCAGATTAGGCCTCAACTGGGAATCAACCATTTTCCTGAAATAACCAGCAGCATCATCCACCCTATTCTCCTTAAAACAAGTATCCATCAACAAAACAAATGTAAACTCATCTGGGTTAACTCCCTTCTCACCCATTTCTCCATAGAGCTCCTCAGCTTTGGTCAACATCCCACTGTTACACAATTGTTCAATCAAAACATTGAAGGATAAGGTGTCTGGATTGCACCTATAATTACCCATCTTCCTGAAGACCTCAATAGCATCCTCAAACCTCCCCTGAGCGCAATAACATTCTGCCATCACATTGAAGCTTCCCAAATTCACAGCCAAACGCCTCGGCGGGCTATGCTCTTGTATCATCCTATCAAACAACCTCGAGGCCTCATCAAACTTCCCATTCTTGCTCAAAGCATCCAACACAGAGTTATACGCAATTGCGCTCATCTTCAATTTCGAATTCTCCCCCAGAGCTTCCTCATAACAATCCATGGCTTCCTTCTCCATTCCTCTCATGAAGTAGCCTTTAATCAAGCTCCCATAAACAACCCCATCTTCGACATACCCTCCCAACTTTTCCTTCAACTCTTCATATAGATTAAACACTCCATCAGCATCTGAATTCCTCACACAACCCACCATCAAATGGTGGTAAACAATGGGATCAGGAGCTAACCCTTTCACATCCATCTCCTCTTTCAACTCCATAGCCCTCTCCAATTTGCCATTATCCACCAACCCTTTTACCAGAATCCGAAAAGTAGTCGGCGAAGGGTTGAAAGGAGCATCATTTATCAACTGCTTATAATTCTCCAAAGCTATATCAGGCTTCCGGCAATCCAAATAAGTCTGGAAAATCAAATTATGGGTGATGATGTTCGGGGTGACCCCGGCTTGGGTGATGAACCGGTGGAGAGAAAGAAGGTCAGAATATTTGGACTGGCGAAGCATGGCATTGAGCACAGAGTTTACAGTGAAAATGGTGGGGCGGCAATTGGAATAGACGGAGTGGCGGGTGTAGAGCGCCGCCTCTTCGAGGTCGTTCTGACGGACAAGCTTGAGAATGTGGTTATGGAGGTTGAGGCGGTTGCCGGAAAGTACAGAGACGTGCTCTGGGAGTTTAGGGGCATTGGGATTCTGAGGTTTCGAAGAAGGTTGCGACGGCGCGTGTTGCTGATTCCGGTTGAGGGACGCGAGAGGTGGTTGGATGCGGAGACGGCGCTTCCGACGACGACGCTCGGCGGCGGCTTCTTCTTGCGTGGCGAAGGAGAGGAAGCGCAAGGACGACGAAGGGAGGCGTTGGTGTGACCTGGTTAGGGTTTTGAAGTGGCTTAAGAAGCTGGGTTTGGAGAGAAGAGCCATTGGATTTGATTTTTCCAATTGGTTCGAAGATTGGAGAAATTTGAGGATATTGGATCTTTGAAGATTGGAGAAATTTGAGGATATTGGATCTTTGAAAATTGAAATCTGAAGAAATTAGGGTTTGGTTTTGTTTGATATTTGGGAGCAAAAGCGGGAAGAAGAAGATAGGGGTTTACGAGGGTTTATCGCCAACAATAATTAAAACACGAATTTGGTGGTGTCGTTTCGTTTGTGGCTTTTTCGTAATATATTAAGGAAAAAATGGCATTTTAATTAACTTTTTCAGAATCCAATTAAAATGTCAAAGAAGAAGATGAAACTTGCTTTCTATTTCAACAATCTCATCTCAATTCTCAAGAAGGCAATTAGATCCTCCGACTGAACACCGAACCCAAGGTCGGAGCCACCGCCGGCGAGAATTTCGAGGTAATTCTCGATATGGGTTTTCGATTTTGAGGTCAAAAATCCCAGCTTTATTGGCCTAAATTCTATTTATCTACTTTTTCTTAAAGCTTTTGTATATTATTTTTGATGTTGAGTTTGAATTAATTGGTTGATTTACCCAGATAAGAAAAACTACTACTTCGTTGATGGATTTGGGAACGCTTTTGTTTTCGAATGTTCGATTTTTGTTTCTTAATTGAATGTTTGATATATACCCATGTGTTGTTTTACTACTGAAGTGGCTTGGTTGTGCTTTGTTTGATTTGATGAAAAAAGGGTACTTACGAATCTTGTGGTATATATGTAAAAAAGGGTCCTTGCAGATTTTCATGGATATACTTTTTTGTTTTCAAATGTTTGATTTTGTTGCTTCCAAAACTATTTTCTTTCTTAATCTAATGTTTGATATATACTTGCGTTGTTTTAGTCATGAAATTGCTTGTTTGTGCTTTGTTTGATTTGATGAAAAATGGGTACTTGCAAATTTTGTGGTATATATGTAAAAAAGGGTCCTTGAAAATTTTCTTGGTTGATGTTGATGCAGGTTTGAGTAGCAAAAATTATCGAAAATTGGGAACTGTATTCGTGTTCAAAACCAGGAAATGGGATCCGAAGGACCAAAGGCTGTTGTGGTTCATGTAACTGGGTTCAAGAAGTTCCAAGGGGTTCCTGAAAATCCCACTGAAATTATTGTCAATAATCTGAAGAGTTTTGTTGAAAGCAGAGGATTGCCTGCTGGTTTTACTCTTGGGAGCTGCACTGTCCTCGAAACTGCTGGTGATGGTGCCCTGCCCATGCTTTACAAGACTATGGAATCGGGCTTATCAACTGGCAATGAACAAGTTGTGTGGGTTAGTGTTGTTACCAAATTCTCTGTGATTTTGAAATCAAATGATTT
This sequence comes from Ulmus americana, assembly GCA_010015005.3. Taxonomy (NCBI): domain Eukaryota; kingdom Viridiplantae; phylum Streptophyta; class Magnoliopsida; order Rosales; family Ulmaceae; genus Ulmus; species Ulmus americana. The sequence continues at coordinate 2,536 of WUAT03284900.1, read as the reverse complement.
AAGTTTTGGATTTTGGGATTGACACAGTTTGCAATTTAGTTTTCTCATGTTCATAGGTTTATTTTGAGGAGTTAAAGTATACCAATTTCAGTAAGATCAAAGTTAAGATGTTGAGAGCTAGATGGTTTTGAAAATATTATAGGAGTTATTTTGAATGGCTGTAACCACAAAATATTGGTAAAATTAACCTTGATATTGATGCTGAAACAAAAAGTAGAAACTGCCCATAATTCACTGAACTTTGAGACCTTGATCTATACAACCCCTGCATGTCCAATATGTGATGTATCACTTGGCAGTTAGGTTTTATTCTCATTCTTTAAATCATATTGTTTGAATGGTTGGCAAAGCACAATTGAAAGATTTTTGATTATGGAGAAACATATGTTAGTGACTATCTTTTGTGTTTTCCTAGATTGTGCTCTTGGTAATGTAAAATACTATACTTTCATTGCTTCTTCAGCTTCACTTTGGGGTGAATAGTGGGGCAGTAAAATTTGCCATTGAGCGCCAGGCCGTAAATGAAGCCACTTTCCGCTGCGCAGATGAGTTTGGTTGGCAACCTCAGGTGAACGTACTTCTTGTAATTTATCTTAAAGGATAAAGCTTTTGCTAGTTTGGTTGTTAAACTTAAAGGGGAAGAATTTAAATGAAAAATCAGAGCATGAAGTTATTTTTGTTTGCTTCAATTCAAATTCAAATGTCTCCGTTCTTATTTTTTCTACATTCTGCCTTTTTCAGCGAGCACCAATAGTCTCTGAGGATGGCGGTACTTCTCGAGCAAGAGAGGTATTTACTCTGTTTCTATTGTTTCGTCTTTAAACTCGTTGAGCGTTATAATGGATGAATGATACCCCCACGTCTCTCCTTCTCGCCTGCTTTCTAAGCTAACTTTTCTCCATGTTGTTTATAAAGACTTGTTGCTCCATTGAGGCAATCCTGAAGATAATGAAGAAGAAAGGATTTGATGTGACAATATCAGATGATGCAGGACGCTTTGTGTGCAATTATGTATATTATCAATCTCTCCGTTTCGCTGAGCAGAAGGGTCACAAATCCCTTTTTGTCCATGTCCCTCTTTTCTCCAGAATTGATGAGGAAACCCAAATGCGTTTTGCCGCTTCCCTTTTGGAGGCCATTGCTGCTACGTGTTAATGTTGTTCTCCGAGTATTAAGAAATGCCATGCTTGTTACTTGCCCATGGCCATGGATGTAAATGGATCTTGTCAATATCAATTGAATTGTAAGATAAAATTTTAATAAACTTGTGGATTGATTGCTTTTGAAAGTGTGGCTCTTGTGTCTATCTTATCTGTGATGAAAGAATTTGCTATATTTTCTCGTTTCTTTGTTCACAATCAGCTTATATTGAAAGATGGATCAAACACAAATGGTAGCTTCTTTTTGTGTTCTAAAGAACATTGTATATTGATATGTCATTCTGTTTGTGGCTAATTTTGCATACATGCCTAGTTTGGTAGCAAGATCATCGAATTACGCTTCATTTTGCGATTCAAACTATACAAAGATTTTGGATTTGTTTATAATGATCAAATTATATCCGGTATTATTTTTACTTTTTCAATCATTTTAGATACAATTTTAAAATATTTGATCTTTCGTTATTTAAATCGTATATTTTCGTCACTTGTAGTGATTTATTATTCAATGAATAACTGAAAAATAATCAACTTATTAAATTATCATGTTTGTTGCTTTGTATATAAACGGTCAAAATTGTAATAATTCTTTCTACCTATCATAGTTGAATCATAGATAAGGAATTATACTAGTGACTTATCTAATTTTATTGTAGAATTTTTTTCATTTTGCGATTCAAGCTAGGCCTTAAGAAATGCGATATTACTCCATTTTATATGTTAATTTGGAAGCTAAGCAAGAGAGTACAATGCTTGTTTTATGTTGTTAAGATTCACTTAGAAAGTGTCTTGAGAGAAAAACTTGCTTATTCAACAAGCAAAGGCAAACAAATTTGCGTGCAAGACCAGATGCTAATGACAACTCAGGGACCAACTTGTTAAATTTTCAAAACTCAGGGACTAATCGTGCTAATAACAATTTCCCCTATTTTAATTCCTTCCTGGGCTTAGTTGCTTTTGCAAGTAAATGAACACGAGTTCCCTCGTAGTCCCAGATGTCAATTTCACCTCGGACTACTCGGATAATACGAGGTTTCAAAGTACTGTTTCTAGTACGGAATATAAGCACTTTTCCACCAAAGTACGAGTATCAGTCATCTATAACATCAACAACGTCGTTTCTGTGTTTAGATTCGTACCTTCAAGACAACCCACATGAAAATATTTATCCCCAAAACCGGAAAATTGATGGTTTGATCAAAATAGGGAAACTTGATTCTGCCCTCAAGGTGTTCGACGAAATGCCGCTTTGTGATGTTGTTACCTACAACCTGTTGATTTCTGCGCGCCGCCGATATGGATTACCCAAAGAGGGGTTTGGGTTTTATGCTGAAAGGGTTTCGCTTGGAAGTCGAGAGAACGCCTCGACGTTCTCT
>WUAT03284789.1:0-10958 GCA_010015005.3 Ulmus americana | reverse complement strand
CAAATTAATGTTCTGGGAACATATCAACCTCTACAGTTGTATTCATCGGGTTTTCCAATTACGACAGTTAAATTGATAAACATAGCATAACCAATAACAACGATAACAATTCATACATAGAAACATGGTAAACAGTTAACACGACATAAACAGTTAATCAGTATGAATTCTACAGTTGATATGTCCCTTAATTCTTTTAAACAAATTTTCTTACTTGATACTTGAAACTTAGGTCCCTATAGTATTGTCCAGTTATCTATTTTAACTACATGCTCATATATTCACAAGAAAAATTTATATTTTAACGTTTAACACTTAGAGTCATGGCATCACATAGACAAAATGCATATAATACAAATAAACAATGCAGACATTATGATCGTGAACGGTATGAGTTTTGAAAAACTTTATTTCTGTGAAAATCTTTCTTAAAATCATTTTCGGGACTAGATGTCAACACCAATGTGCGCCACCAAAAATTAGGTCGAGAGGGACAGTCCCAACAAAATTTTTGGTCATGAACATTCTACTTATCCCCACACAAAAGGTGCAGTGGTGCAACTCACTCTGAATTGACGAAGTCTGCAAGAATGTTTTCTTAAAGAGTAGTGGGTGTGATATTATTAAAAACAATGATTCAAAATTTCCCCCAATATATAAAAACTTATTTTGTAACTTTGAAATATTATGATAAAATGAGTAAACTTGCTGTCATAATTTATGGGGGAAAAACTTTAAAAAATGTATTTCATGAATCTTTGAAATTCAAAATCTTCATGCTTACTCTTTATGAGACATTAAATGTGACACAAAATATGTGTACAAAACGTGTTCATTATCAACATAAGATAATCGCCAACAAAGATAATAACATCATACAATTTTGTGGTATGGCTGGTTATTGCATAGCAGACATTTACAATTATGTGTTTGACATGCAATAACTTCCAACATTTACGAACAGTCTTGAAAACGTCATATTATGTTCATACATGCATGTCTTCACGTATCAAATATACACACAGCATAAACATAGCAGTGCATAACACAGTAAATAAACTGTACTCTTTTTCAAAAATCGATTTTATTCCATGTTGTAGGTAAGGTTTGTATTTACCTATTTGATGTGCCTCCTTATTCCCAACATTTCCTACGGAACACAACCTTAACCTTGAGTGTACACTATAACTATCAGTCATCGGTTTCCGGAATGACTTATCAAACAATAAGATTAACGACTAAAATGTCGTCATTCCATGAGTGTAGAACTACACTCTAAGAACTCCGTTTAAAATGATAAAGTTTATTAGCATTTCGAATTCCAATATATTTTCGGAATTATTGTCAATTTGGCAAAAACTTAATTTAATACCTTGAAAACATTTTATAAACTCATTTGAACACTAAAAACATTATTTATCTTGAAAACCCCTATTTTCACATTAAATTCAAAATAGACCCCTTTTTATGTAATTTCTTAAAAATCATCAAATTTGAGTTCAATTCAAGTAAAAATCATTTTCACTTGCTTCCTAAGACATGATAGGCTTATCTATAGAAATTTTGGTTCAAGAATACATGTTTTGACTTGAAAACCAAAATTTCCTTTTTACCCCAACCATGCTTAGTTTTACAGTTTACGGACCAATTTTATAAAATCTAGAACTAATTAAATTTAAAACATTTTTGGTTGAAACCAATGGGAAAAAATCCTTAACTTCTTGAATAATACCCTGTAAAATTTTTGAATTCAAAAACGTTTTTTTTTTTAATCATGGTAAACAGAGCTAAAATAGAGGGGACCAAAATAGGGTTTTTGGTCCAGCCCCTTTTTGTAGAATTCATCTTTCTTTGTATGTAAATCTTTTAAAACATTTCCAAAATGGATCAAAATAAATTTTGATACATCAATAAACATCATTAGGGTTTAAATGTAAAATAAATCTCTCAATTTAAAGACTTTCAAGCCTTGAAATAATTTTAACAAAAACCTTTCTCAAAACCAGATTCCCAGTGAATACCCCTTCTTCAAAGTCCTCTAACTCCCAAACTAGACAATAAAAAAATCCGAGATTTTTCCATATGAAAATAGACTTATAGAGCTTTCTAAAAAGATATCAAACATTGAAATCCAAGTTCTATAGGTCATATAATCAACCCAAAAATTTAAGCATAAAAACCTGTCCAAACCAGGTTCATGTATGTTAGACTTTTAAATTGAACAAATAGATATCCTTATTACATACGACTCCAAAAAATCCATCAAGAATTCAATAAATGAGTTTTACCTTTGATAGAGCTCTAAAATTCCAAAGTGAAGAGCTTAGAAGAAAGGAAGAACACTTGGTGTTCTTGGGTGTGTCTCTTGGCCAAGCAAGAAGAAAAATTTGGTAAAAAAAAATTTCTATGTTTTAATGGTTTGTGATTTCTATGTCTGTTTAGTTAGCAATTTTATTGTTTTTAGTAATATTTTAATAAGCATGGTTTTAAGGAAATGTTTTAAGTGGCAAATGAGTTTTACCCGGATACAAGGAAGCATTTCATATTTTCTTGATCATAATATTTTTAGACCATCAATTTTATTGTGTTGATAGAATAAGTTTACTATTACCCAATCAAAATTTTTGATGCGCTTATAGTGTTTAAATAAAAGAAGGAAAAAAAAATTTACTCTAATTTTTACTGTATTTATAATAATAAAAGTCATGGTAAAGGTTGAGTTGTTTCATTGGTGGCTCATCTTGTATGACAACCAAAGATTAAAATATCGCAAGTAACGAAAATATCACATGTCTAATTTTACAAAAATATTGATGGGAACATTGATATCGATATCGATATCATAAAAAAATTGAAAAAATGATAGATATTGACTTAAAAATATAGAAATTTGCAATGAAATTGTGAGACATGCTAAAACAAACATTGTTTCATTGATTAAACATTATTTTGTAACAAAAATATTGTACATATCATGTAATAAATTTAAATATGTAGTTATGTCGCAAATTACAATATTTATAGTACTTTGTAAACTTTATATTAGAACTTATGATGAATTATTTGTATTGAATTATTGACATTTGAAAGTAAATTCATAAATATATGTTAATTTTTCAAGTAAAAAAACCTCGACGGTACAAGGACAAATTTTATTAATTCGAAAAAACTGTATATACCTAGCTGGGGGATATAAAAAACCTTATCCCTTAATATATCTAATATAATATGAAACCCAACGCATACAAATAAACTAAAATCAATAAAACAAAAAACACACAAACATAACAATGTTGGTCTTTTGTTTGTTATATGTTTACGTTTACATGGTAAAAGTAAAAGGAAAAAAAAAACTTATTTTTTTGACTTGCGATATTGAATGTGATATTTTGCGATATTTCACAAAATATCCGAATATATTGTATATTTATAACATAATTTGTCCGATATTGATATTTTGCTATATTTTGACTAATATATTGCGATATTCGGACGAATATTAATATACATGTATGTCAGATATTGCCTCTTATTTGTTAAGAGAGTTAGGTAGTTATTAAGTTGTATTTTTTTTTTTTTTTTTAGTTAAGTTAGTTATTTGTTAACTAACTTGGCTAATGTCAGACAACTGTGATAACCACCTACATCACCCTATATCTCATCTTAGACTCTTATATATAGGTGGTCTTTCCTTTCGGTTTATATAAGTGAGAGTTAGTTCAGTTTTGTAATCTAGAGAGAGTTGTTTGAGAAAGAAAGTGGATTCTTTCTCTGGTTTGTAATTCTCTGTTAAGGGGTGTGTGAAGATCAAAGTTTTTGCTTACACTTTGATCTTGTTTGATCCCTTGTTTATCTCTCAGATTGGTGTTTGTATCTGTTACTACATAGTGGACTATCTAGGGCCTTAAACCCTGCTTTGGAGTAGGATTCATTTGTTGAATTCGAACCAAGTAAAATTACTAGTGTCTCTTTTCTTTTTCATGTTCTCTCTTATCTTTGTATTTTCTATTATTCTTGTTGTTTTTGGGTTGTGTTGAACGATCTCTTAGAGGATTCTTGGTTTCTTATCCTCAACAGATTGGTATCAGAGCCAAGTTGGTTATTTCCTGAAGGTTAAGAGTTTGTTTTGTAGAAGAAATCTCATAAATGGGTGGTACGAAGAATGATGTTGAGAGATTTGATGGGAAGATGGATTTTGTTCTTTGGAGACAGAAGATTAAGGCACTTGTTGTGCAACAGAAATGCCATCGTGCTCTTGGTGGAGAGAAGGATATGCCTCCTAATTTGATTGAAATGGAAAAAAGAAGATGTGATGGAACTTGCTTACAGCACCATCATCTTGAATCTATCTGACAACATGATGAGAAAGGTCAGAAATGAAAACACAGCTGCTAAGGTCTGGCTTAAACTTGAATCCTTATATATGTCTCAATTTGTCCTTGGAATTGCATATATTAAGGAACAACTTTTTAGTTTTAGAATGAACTCTACAAAATCTTTGGAAGATAATTTTGATGATTTCCAAAAATTGGTGATTAATCTTAATGATAGTGGTGAAGAGCTGAGTGATAATACTCATGTTATTCTTTTGTTAAACTCTTTACTTGATTCCTATAGAGATGTCAAAAATGCCATCAAGTATGGCAGAGAAAATGTATCTCTAGATGATGTTATAACTGCTATTTGAATAAGAGATCTTGAGATCAAGGTTGAAAGAAGAGGGAATGGAGATGGTCTTTATGTCAACACAAGACCCGAAAAGAAGTATAACAAAAAGGGTAAGTATAGTCACAAGAACAAGCAATAATCGTATTCAAACAAGAAGATGATATGTTATCATTGCAATAAAGAAGGTCATATATATCAGAAGATTTTGCAAATCTAAACTCAAGAAATTAAAGGAAAATGGAGGCTTACAGGCTATTGCTACTGTTGCAGAATGTGAGGTTGCTACTGCTCTAATGGTGTCCACCATTGATGATAATAAAGACTGGATATTGGATTTGGCATGTACCTATCACATGACACCTAGGAGAGATTGGTTCTACATGTATCATTCCATGAATGGAGGTAAAGTTCTTATGGGAAATGATATGACTTGTCAAGTTTTTGGTATTGGTTCAATTCAATTCAAGATGTGGGATGGCAGTTTAAAGACTCTTCAGGAAGTCAGATATGTTCTAGAGACTTGAAAAGAAATCTTGTTTCTTTGAGTTTTCTTGATATGCAAAGGGGTTAACCTATAATTCTAGTGGTGGTACTCTCAAAGTCTTTAAGGATAAAGAGATGGTGATAAAGGGGACTATGAAATATGGCCTGTACATCTTGCAAGGAATAGTCATAACTGGGAAAACTGTTGTGTCTACTATAGAGAAAGATGAGATGATTACCTGGCATAGGAGATTGGGACATATCAGCTCAAAAGGTCTTCAAGAACTGTGCAAACAAAGTCTGATAAAAACAGAGATAGTCAAAGATCTTGGTTTCTTAGAAAGTTGGACGTTTGGTAAAGCTCATAGACTCAAATTTCCTAATGCTTCTTATAAGTCTTGTGATATGCTTGAATATGTTCACTCTGATCTGTGGGGTTCACCCCAAATTTCTTTGTCTTTATCTGGGTGTCAATATTTCATTAGTTTCATTGATGATTTCGCTAGAAAAGTTTGGATTTATTTTCTAAAACATAAAAGTGAAGCCCTTAGTAAATTCATTAAATGGAAGAACTTGGTTGAAACTGAAACTAGAAAGAAAATTAAGACACTAAGGACTGATAATGGACTAGAATATTGTAATAAGGAATTTGATGATTTGTGTGTGTCTAATGGGATCACTATACATAAGACCTACACCTATACTCCTCAGCAAAATGGTATTGTTGAGAGAATGAACATGACCATCTTAGATAAAGTTAGATGTATGTTAGTAGACTCTGGTTTGCCTAAAAAGTTTTGGGCTGAAGCAGCTAACACTGCTTATTATCTAATTAATAGGTCTCCTAGTTCACCTATAGGTTTCACTACTCCTGAAGGAAAATAGTCCAACAAATCACCTTGTTACCAGCATTTTAAAATATTTGGTTACATTACTTTTGTTCATTCTAAACAAGGAAAATTAGATCTAAGAGCTAAAAGTTGTATTTTCTTAGGATATCCTTAAGGTGTCAAAGGGTATAAATTGTGGATAATATCTGAAAATTAAACTATTATAAGCAGAGATGTTATTTTCAATGAATTGGAATCCTACAAGACTAACATGCAGGAACCAAAAGAAAATACAGCAGCCTCTACTCATATTGAGGTGGAGCTCAGTGAATTTCAAGACTCATCCAAGAGAAGATGACCTTGAGGATGAAAAAAGTACATCGGCAGACTTGAATGACAATAAATAACCAGAAGAAGGTGGAGCTTTAGTAGATAGAAGTGATCTTGTGGACTATCAATTCGCTAGAGATCAAGTCAGAAGGGAAGTGATTAGACCTGCCAGATATGCTCAATCCATAGCTCCTCCATCTACTTTTGCTCACATAGAAATGATAGCCTATGCCTTGAATGTAGCAGATGCTCTATATGTAAGAGAGCCCATAACCTATTTTGAAGCTTACAAAAGTAAACATTGGCTACATTGGAAAGCATCCATGGATGAGGAAATGAAGTCTCTTGCCAAAAATGAGACATGGGTTCTAGTTGAAAAGCCAAAGGATCAGAAAGTTATTGGTTGCAAATGGATTTTCAAGAGGAAACTAGAAATTCCTGGGGGATAGAAAGCTAGATTTAAAGCTAGAGTTGTGGCAAAAGGTTTCTCTCATGTTGAGGGAGTTGATTATCATGATGTTTTTTCACCTGTTGTCAAGTATACATCAATTAGAATCATCCTTGCCATCACTGTCATAAAGGACCTGGAACTGGAACAACTTGATGCAAAAACTGCTTTCTTACATGGGAATTTGGGGGAGAAAATTCTTATGGCTCAACTTGAAGGTTTCATCAAGAAAGGGGAGGAAAATAAAGTGTATTTGCTACAGAGGTCTCATTATGGTTTGAAGCAGTCTCCCCACCAATGGTACAAAAGGTTTGATGAATTTATGCTCAAATAAAGGTTCAAAAGAAGCTATCATGATAGCTGCGTTTATTTTCAAAGGCTAAATGACAACAATTATATCTATCTCCTGCTATATGTAGATGATATGCTCATTGCTTGTCATGATAAATCTGAAATTCGAGCTTTGAAAGATAAACTAAAATCTGAGTTTGATATGAAGGATCTAGGGAGAGCTTAAAGGATCCTTGGGATTGACACCAATAGAGGCATAACAAAAAAGATTCTAACCTTATCTCAAAGAGGCAACATCAGCAAAGTTATACAAGCCTTTCATATAGCAGAAGCAACACCTGTTACAACTCCCATTGATGCTCATTTTAAGCTCGCTACTAGTTATGAGTATTTAATGTATGTAGATGATTTTTATATGAAAGATATCCCTTATCAAAGTGATGTGGGGAGTCTCATGTATGTAATGGTATGTACTATAGCTGATATTGCATATAGAGTTAGCTTGGTGAGTCGGTTCATGAGCAAACCAGAAAAAGATCACTAGGAAGCTATTAAATGGATTCTAAGGTATATGAAGGGTTCTATTGATGTTAGTTTTAAAGTACATTGGGTCAGATTACTCCAAGATTGAAGTAGAAGTGTACTGTGATTCAGACTATGCAAGTGACTTAACCAAAAAAAGGATCCCTAACAGGTTATGTGTTCACAATTGGAGGAAATTTGGTAAGTTGGAAGTCTTCTCTTCAGCATGTGGTTGCCCTATCTACTACTGAAGTAGAGTACATAGCTATTACAAGGCAGTCAAAGAAGCTCTTTGGTTGAAAAGAATCGTCGATGAACTGGGTTTGCAACAAGAGTGTATCAATATTCATTGCGATTCTCAAAGTGCCATTCACCTGACCAAAAACAACATGTACCACGAAAGGACCAAACACATAGATGTTAAGCTACATTTCATTTAAGGATATAATTGGTAAAGGATTTGTGACAATGAAAAATATTTCTACTTTGATAAATCCTGCTGACATATTGATGAAAGGAGTTCCAACCAGCAAGCTTCATTTAGCCTTGGAATTCCTTGGAGTTCAGAAGACTTAGCAGCTTTGGAGGGTATGCAAGGTACCTATTTGGTTCACTATGTAAATAAGAGTCAAGGTGAAGATTGTTAGATATTACCTCTTATTTGTTAAGAGAGTTAGGTAGTTATTAAGATGTATTCTTGATGTTAGTTAAGTTAGTTATTTGTTAACTAACTTGGCTAATGTCACACAGCTGTGATAACCACTTACATCATCTCTATATCTCATTTTAGACTTTTATATATAAGTAGTCTTTCCTTTCTGTTCGTAAGGTGAGAGTTAGTTCTGTTTTGTAATCTTGAGATAATTGTTTGAGAAAGAAAGTGGGTTCTTTCTCTAGTTTGTAATTCTCGGGTAAGGGGTGTGTGAAGATCAAAGTTCTTACTTACACTTTGATCTTGTTTGATTCTGTTTGATCCCTTGTTTATCTCTCAGATTAGTGTTTGTATCAGTTTTTTTCATAGTGGACTATCCAGGGCCTTAAACCCTGCCTTGGAGTAAGATTTATTTGTTGAATCTGAACCAAGTAAAACACTTGTGTCTCTTATCTTCTTCTTGTTCTCTTTTATCTTTGTTTATTTTCTATTCTTCTTGGTGTTTCTTGATTGTTTGGAACGATCTCTTTGAGGATTTCTGGTTAATTATCCTCAACATAAGCAATGAATTATTTTATATCTACTCTTATTAATATATATATATATTAATATCAATAAATTATTATTTTTCAATAATCAAATAACAATTTGTTTTGCTGACATTGAATTTAATATATAATATTAATATCACTTAAGTATTATTAAAAAAGGAACCATGCTTCTATACGAAATTGTAGTTGACAAAATACACCACGAGAATTGGCATGAGAACAAGCTTTTTCATGTCAAACTTACATTCATACCCAATTTTGATGTATCATCTTACCTAAAAAAAAAGAAGAAGAAGAAGTTATAATTAAAGCTCTATTCAAGTACTTTCTAATCAAAATCAAGTATTAAATTAGCAAATATAATTAGTTTATCTAAAATTATCAAATAATAGTGGGATGGTCCAAACCCATACTCTCTAAGCAAAAGTTTTGGTAGTATTAGTCCCTTGCCTATTTTTTATTATAAATATTTTCTGAAATATTTGATTTGTAGTATTTTAATATCTGAACTATTTTTTTTCGGGTTTACTCAAATAGGTTTTGAATTTTTTTTTTCTCACATAATCTTGAATGTTAACGCAGAGTTATTCATTGAGTAATAATTATTGCTTGGATTTACCATTTTTAGAGAAATTAAGCAAATTTAAAATTTAACACACCTAATTTTTTTATTAAAAAAATAAAAATAATTGGTCCCATTCTACACGTAATTTTATTATCTTTTTTAAAATTTATAAAATATTTATTTTTCTTTTTATTATAAAAATTATCCTATCTTATTCTTCTTAATATCTCTACCACTTTTTTATATCATCCAATATATTCAACCATTTCATACACTAATTCTCATCACTATTTATATTATTTAATAAATTAAATCATTTTATACACTAATTCCCATCACTTTTTATATTATATTATTAATATATCTATAACTTTTTACATATAATATTAATTTTTATCAAATTTTAATATCTATGCTATTTTTTATATATATCTTATTTATTTTTATCAAAAATTTTAAAATGCTGTTAAAAAAATTATTCTCCATATAATTTAGAAAATAAAATAAAGAAAGAGACACTTTTAGCTCTTTTTGATGGAACCCACGCAATGAAAACATAGTTGAGAGATCCAAAGGCTTCCCAAACTTGCAAGCCTGAATCTCCTCACACAGTAACACACACGTCTATTAAGCGCGTGTACACAAAGCTCACAATTCTTCTCTATTTTTTGGCGCGTGCAAATCCAACACAAATTATTTAACGCGCTTCAAATCTGTCCCAATCAAATCGAATGTGGGACCCATGAGTCCTCCAGCTCGAGAAGGGTTGAAGATGAGGCTAACAAAACATCAACCCATCAAGGCCTTACACGTGGTCCGACACAGCTATCAGCCGGATCATTCGTACCGCTCGAACCGTGCTGTGAAAAACGACACCATAGCGCCGTTTAAACGGCGCAACCGACACTTGAACGGACCGTCACGGCGGGAGAAACCATAACTGTACAAAAAGAGACAGTTGGCACAGTACTTATCGTCAAAATACCGTCATTTTCATCAAAAGAAAGATTCTATATTTCTTCCATGTGCTTTTTTCAATAATAGACTTTTTATTTTTTATTTTTTTTCTTTTTCCTTTCCTTTTTATTTTTCACGTACATTTTCTTCCACACAACTGAAATTGTATTTTTATTTTTGTTATAAATAAGAATATAGATGTATTGGTCCCTGAGGCATTGATATTTTAGTATGTTTTGACTAAGTTTAGACCTTCAATAGAAAGGTATCTTGTAATTTAAGTTCTATAATTGTATTTTTCTTTAATAGGTATTAAATATATAGAATTTTTTTACTATTCAAAACAAGTTGCAATTTCAGGTGTTAAAAGAATTTTAGTTGGTTTTCAATCACAATTTTTGTTTCTTTCTAATTTTGCTTAAGTATTAAAAACCAAATTATTGTTTGGATGGTTGAATTGTAAATAAAATTTAAAAGAATATTTATAATTTTTTGACTAATTAGTGCAAAATTCGCCCCAATATTTACGCGAATTTACGTGTTGATATTGCCCCCCAAAGTTAAAATTTGGCACAAATACCCTCTGAATTTGTATTTTTTTGACAATTATGAATAAAAATACCCCCCCCCCCCCCTGAACTTTTAAAAAAACTGTCAAATT
>WUAT03284678.1:0-10959 GCA_010015005.3 Ulmus americana | reverse complement strand
GTTATAACAAGTTGTGGTTTTAAATTATTTTTCATTTTGGAAAAATATACTCTTTTTTAATTTATTTGCTCCGGACCAAAATTCCTTGTAGAAAATACAGAAAGTTAAAACACAAAAAAAAAAAAAAAATCAATTTAAGGAAATTAATTTAACTTCCGCAGCCTCTTGTCGTCGACTTTTCGGGCCGACTGCCACAGTTAGAAATGAAAAACATTTAATTTCATATAATTTTTGGTACGAAACTGGATTTTAGTGTATTTTGAAAAACTGTAATTGTGTTTCTGGTTCTTCCGGTTGTTGAATTGCAATACGAATGACGACACCGTTATCGTGTTATCCGCAAATTACTCTGAGAGGTGTCGTACCTCAATTACTAAGTCTGAGAAGATGGATCGATACTCATGTTACTCTGGTGTGAGGATGAATGACGGCGTTTAGCTAGATGTCGTCACGAGTAAAACTTTGGGATGTAAATCTGGCAAGCGTAACTACCAACTCAGCATAGATACGATCAACATATTAGTCATTCTAGAATGATCTAGATGTCACGTAAGCCGTGACAAAAATTCCCATAACAATATTTTTATCTAGTTATTTATATCTAATTAATCCGAAAATTGAATACAATATTGTAGGTTGGTAGTAATTTGTCTCTAACAATAAGTGGCAAGCTGTTGAAGTTCTACTCTTTTTTTTTTTTTTAACATTTTTTTTAACTATCTTTATATTTAAATATTTTTGGCTTAACTGTTTAATATTTGTTTATGTATTGGGCTATTTGCTATATTATTATTACTTTTTGAAGTATCTAGGTAACTAGAATTTTTTTTTTTTTTTTTTGGCTTTATATGTTGTACTTTGATAAGATTGTCCAAAGTTTTGAACATGTGTGAAATGTATAAAATATCATATTTTGAAGTTTTTTGCTATTTACAACGCTTATAAACCACTCTCTATATCTCACTCATTTAAATAAGATGACCCCAAAAGGAGCAATGTTAATTTGTTTACTATTCTCTTTAAAGTATGGGCTTGCTTAGGGAGATTCTGTTTAGTTGCTTTGTTGCATGAGGAAGCTCTGTGATTGTTTGATGAAAGGTTTTTGGATCCATTATGAATTATGTTTCTCTTTATTCTTTATGGTTGCAGATAATTTTGTTTCTTGAATCATGCAATTAAGTGTAGTCTTACCACTGTCAGATTTCTGAGATGATATAGTGGAGATGATTGAGGGAGATGCATGGCGAGCTTGTAGCTAGGGGTTCTTACCACCGCCACTGATTCGTCCGCATGTTTCCCGATTAGGAGGGGTCTTACCACAGCTTAGTAGTGATATTTTTATTGTATTATTATGATTTATCGTACCTTTTATTATGATGTTTTTTCCTAGTACTTTTTATTTACTATTAGTGACTATTAGATGTTGAGATGTTTATTATATTTCATGTTTTTTTTTAATTTAGTATTTTGAACTTTATTTGTCATTTCAAATATTATCCCAAATCATATTTGCATTTCTAGTGTTGACAAAAATATAAAAATACAATTTAAATAAAATTTTCAAAAGTACTATAATTTTTTATAAATAAAAAAAACACATTTACTCTTTACCAACACATGTTTATCAATTACCAACACATTTATAATTTAAATTTGACAAAAATCCATGTCATTGTGACACGTGTCAAAAGTTGACTAGTCAACAATGATGTGACATGAGTGTAGTGGTCCACATGTCAACATATCGTCAGCATTGATCGGTCAAAGATGACGTGTCATCACACGTGTCAAGTCCATGTCATCTTCACGTGGATGACATGTCATCGCCACGTAAGAGACGACATACAAAAAAAACTAACGTTGCATGACACGTCATCCGACACTTGGTGACGCATCAGCACCACATAAGCATCCCAAAAGCCCAAAAACCAACGTGGTCGATGATGTGGCACGACACGTCATTCGCCAGTGTCATCATTTTCTCAATTTGAAAATGAAGTGCCCGCTGATGTGTACTGCCACGTCATTTCCACATCACCGCCACGGGTCTCCTGTCCAATTACATGTTGACTACTCAATCAACACCACGTCATTGGCCTTGCCACGTCATCAAACCCTTTACCGACATATGACTGTGTGTTGGTAAATACCTTTACCTACCAAAAATTACCCACACACACATCATTTTTACCAACACATAAGTATGTGTTCGTAAAGGGTATTACCAAGACATACTTATCATTTACCAACGCAAGTTGTGTGTTGGTAAGGGCAAATCTGGCGTAATGGCTTCGATGGACAATTTGACGTGGAAGGCCTTTTTTCCCCGAATGTGGACCTGGCATACGTGTGATGTCCTCATCCTCCCCTTCAGAATCCTCTTCAACAGACACCTATAAAGGTTGTGGTTGGTGGCCACCTAATGCAGTAGCCATGAAGCCTCTGGCACTGCTTTTTGAATAGACCTTCTTGTAGAGTTCATAGTTTGGGAAGCAATTTCTCAGCGTTTTTGTTGTGTTGCAAAAAGAGAAAACATTGAGTGAGTTAATCAAAAGATAGATATAAAAAAGAAGAATGCCCTTATATGCACAAAAATAGTATTATTGGAGATAGAGTATAAACATATCGCCTTGAAATTATTAAGATAGTCATTCGAGCAGGTCACCGTTTTGGTTTCCTTATCCCACCCGAGATATGTGTTAGTTAGTAGTGCGGTATACGATTTATAATCTGCTTTTATTCTTTTGTATTTTGATCACAAGTTATCCAACTCATAGGAACCATCCCCATATTTACAATTCAAGAACTCAAGAGTGGATAAATACAAGGATGTAGGAGGAGTAGTCCCACGTGCACAACTAAAAATGTTACTGAGGGCCTCCAAAAAATCATGTGTTTGTTCCACAGTCCATGTTGCGTGCTTAGGCATCTAAGAAAGTTCATTCAATTCCATAATTAATAAGCAAATGCAAAATGAAAGACACGACCCTAATCGAACTGTTTAGTGAACTTAGGCTCAAGGCATTTGCTATTAGTAAGAATCACCACACATCTTGTTAGAGTAAACGATGGTGCTCAAGTTCAAATATCTATTGTGTTCAACAACTGACAATCTAACTTGAGTGTTCAATCTCATTTAACCGCGAAAAATGGTATGAAACAGCTAGTAACATGTCTAGCTCGTCACAACCAAGTACCTCTCTCTAAAGTGACCAAGTAGCATATGTTCGTGTTGAAGTTGGTCCTCCATAAACCCTAACGTGAACTGTACAACACAAATCAAAATATAAAGCTTATAGAGGACCTCAACACACTTGCAGATCACATGTACTAACAGTTCCAAAACTAAAGTAAACAGGGAAAAAACATAAGCATATAGGACACAACTTTCACAACGAAAGAGCCAATTTAGTAAATAGGCAAGTGAACAAAATAGGCAACAGAAGAGAGAGTTGGAAAAATCAAAAAAGGAAAAATTTGGCATCAGGACTGGATTAGTTCATAATACTAATTCCACAAAAATGGTAAACATTTATGCATCATGAAATCATCACAACAAAACTTTAACAACAAACTCAACATAGAATTCCATCCCAAGGATATATCATAACAAGATAACTTTAGAAAACAAACAGCTAGTAACATTGGTAAACATTTGTGCATCAGGAAATCATCATAGCACCTAATCCATCACAAAACTACTTTAAAAACAAACTCAACATAGATTCTAGATCAAGAAGATATCATAACAGAGTAACTTCAGAAAACAAACTTCTAGAACCAACGCAAATCCATTTCCCCACAGCGATTCAGATCACAAAAATTACTACAACAACTCATGATTTAGGCCAAATCGATTAAAATCAGAAAAATCACTACAACTCATGATTTAGGCCAAATCGATTTAGATCAGAAAAATCACAATGACAGAAAGTGCTCACCTTGTTTGAACTAGTTGATGAGGACTCTTAGTGAATTGAAGGGCAAGGTACCAGATCAGAAAAGTGAGGTACTTCGGATACCTAGGACTGCCTTTCTCCGTCCAAGTCTCTTCCCTCCGACGGGTTCTGAGCTATAGAAAGGAGTTCCCAGAGAAATTACCCGCCGTACTTTGGCCAGGTTGTCATACATGACAACTCAAAGGTGAAGGAAGATGTAGGTGTCACGAGTGGAGGAATGACGAAGAAGGTAGTCCAAAGGACAAACTAGCCACCGGGAGAAAAATGAGTAATCAGGGATGGGAGCCCAAAATCGCGACAAAGGAACCAAAGTTCCGCCCCGATAAGCCAAGAAAAATGGAACAAAATACTACAATCGAAGCGGGAGGGATGCCGAAGAGGCAAGAACAAAGCAGCAGCTAGGGTCGAGGATGAGGAATCGCGAGATAAAGAGTAGATCGTGAACCCTAGCCAAAAAAAAGTAAGAGGCTAAGTAGAGTAGGATAGAATCCCAACAGGATTCCTAAAAACCTTACCAAAGAATAGGAAACGAACGGTTACTTGACCCAATTTTTTAGAATACGCAAAATATGATCGGGCTAGAAATAGGTCTCGAACAAAGTCAAAGTGAATATCACTTTCTTTTTGTGTAATTGGCCAATCTTTCCCCATAAACTATTATAACTATTTTATAATAATAAAATAGAATATAGCATCTCAATAAAATAAAATTGGTTTTTTTAAAAATCTTTTTGAAATTGCATTTACTGAAAATTTGGAAATCATCCAATTATCTATTAACTATATATAAAAATGTGAAAAACTTGTGAACAGTGGACTTTCAATCATCCTCTTTGCAGCTGCAAACCCAAACCAAAAATACAAAGAATCCCATCTCTGATAAACTCTTCTTCCCTCCATCGCCTATAGCCGACACCCTCATCCATTCGCCCTTGCCAATTCCCTTACACATTCGCTCATCATTGATTGCGAAAACCTAGTTCTAAGCTTCACGATTTCTTTGTAAAAGTTGGGGATATGGTCGAGTCTGAATCTGTTAAAGATAGTGAGGATGTTGTGACCGAGTCTCCAATTGAGTTGTCTCTTGATTTTTATGTGTCCTAAATTTTGATAGATTTGATTTTCCTCTTATATTGAGATTTGGATTTCCCTTTGATATTGAGATCTGGCTCTTTCCTTCCTCTTCCTTGGCTCTCCAATGGAGAAACTGAGGAAAACGGTGAACGAGATCGCCTACGCTCACGACCACGCTAAGCTCTCTCCTCTGCATCGCTCGTTGGTACCTCTCCTCTCTATCGCTTCCTCTCTCTACAAGATCGCTCTCTCTCTCCGCCGCTCGCTCTACCACCACGGCATCTTTCGCCGGCACCGGTATGAACCTCGCCTCTTTCTTCCCCTCAAATTTCTACCTGTTTGGTGCTTTGTACTATTATATTTTTGCTTTAAATTCTAAAATTTGGCTTTTTGGGTTTTGTTTAGTTGCTAGAAAGCGAAGTAAAATCGAAATGCCAGCTTGAGAATTCGATTATTTCTCATTTCAACATTTTTTCCAAAGCTAAATTGTTGCTATTTGGTGCATTTTTTGTGTGTTGATTTCGAGTTGAAAGGTTGCCGGTGCCGGTGATTAGTGTTGGGAATTTGACATGGGGAGGCAATGGGAAAACTCCCATGGTTGAGTTGATTGCTCCTTCGCTAGCAGATTCTGGAATTTCACCTCTCATTCTTAGTAGGGTACTTTTTCTCTTTTTTTCTTCATAAATTTGTTTTCTTTGTTCTTTGTTCTTGAGTGTACATTAACTTTTCGTGTGAGTTTCAAGGAATGTGGTATTTTGAAGAGTTATGCTGATGGGGATGAAGCAAGACTGCTTCAAAGACATCTGCTTGGAAGACCTGTGACGATTGGTGTCGGTGCTGATCGAGCTGCCATTGCTGCTTCTTTCTTTAAAAAATATGGTTATCTTGATCATCACAAAGAACAAAATCATATTAGTTCAAAAAAAATCGGCGCTGCTATCTTAGATGATGGAATGCAGGTAAATTTCTCTAACAAGTTTGATATTTAAGCTATTAGACAGTAACTTATAGCAGCGATAAGTTATTGATCTGGGTTATCTTATATTTTGATAGCGCATAGTCGTATAGGTGCTCTGCTGACACGTTATGTTTATAATTATATGAAAGGTAGCATTGGAGCTTGCATAGGGATCTTGAGATTGTAATGGTTAATGGACTAATTTTATGGGGAAACCATCGATTACTCCCACTTGGACCATTAAGCGAACCTCTAAATGCACTCAGACGGGCAGATGTTGTTGTACTCCATCATGCAGATTTGGTACTTGAATGCTCCTCCTATTTAACTTTTGCTTTTCCTTAATTCGAAATCGGGTGCAAATTTATAACATCAATCTGAAAAGCTTATACTTAATCTGGAAACTTACAGATATCAGAGAAAAATCTCCAAGATATTGAGTTAATGATACGGAAATCAAAGAATCTGTTACTATCTTCTTACCTAGAATGGCTCCCTCGCATTTCTTCAATGTGTGAAATATCAATTCAAGAAAACCTTTAGAACCCGTGAGTAACTCCATTGTGTTGTGTGCTTCTGCCATTGGATCTGCAAATGCTTTTGTGGAGGCAACGAAGAAGGTATGATATTGCTCTCTATGGCTGGGATTTGTTTCCACCTTTTTCTTCCTCATTTTTGCTTTTTAAGTGGCTAATGACTTGCCAAATGCAGCTAGGGGTATTTTTTGTTGATCAACTTGAGCTCAGTGACCACCACATATTTCAACCCAAGGTACAATAATCTTCTTCTAGACATGTGTTAATGCAAATGCTTTTACATTCTTATGTTATATGCCACTCGTTTAAGCCCATTTTGTCGTCAATCCAGGACATGGAGAGGATCAGAAGGAGACTAGAAGAGCTGCAAAATAAATTTGGTTCGGAACCCATTGTCATTGTAATAGAAAAGGTTAGTAGACGATGAACAATGTTGGCAGGTAGTTCAACATTCGTATATTCTTTCCTTCTTGGAAGGAAGTCAAAGAGGGTCTCTCAAGTATATGGTTGTCTTGTGACAGGTCAAGACATGGTTGAAAACAAAGATTCAACAAAAGTATTTGACAAGGTATGTTCTACACTTCTTTGTTTCCAATAGAGTCATGGCTATTCCTTATCTTTCTAACTATAATTAGAAGATCAAAATGAATCTTGAATTTATCTTGAATCTATCTAGCGGTTGAGCCTCCATAAACTGAGAAGTCTTCTAAATTCCTTTATAATCTTTTTGTATTGGAACAGCGGAATTGGAAGAACTATTCAAAAATTTGCATTCTTCACTTTCTGAGGTGCAATACTTAGAGCTTTTGTTGCAATAAAGGTATGCCTTTTTAATTTATAGTTTTAACATCTTCTCTACTTATTTTTGTTTGATGTTCAATTTTTTTTTTGTATGTTTACCTAGCATGCTTGTGTTCACATGACTGCTGATATATTATTCCAAATATTTTTAGTATGCTTGTGCGTGTACTCCTTGTTTGTTTCTTGAAAAAGCTGTGTAAATAACAGGAAAGTGAGCTTTTGTTTTTTGGTGAGTTGCATATTCTGCATCATGTTCTACATATTATTGGCAATACCATATCTTTCCAAAGTAAAATGGGGTAATGGATGTTTATCAATAAATAAATAAAAAAAGAGGGTGCAATAGACCTTTCAGTAAAAACAAAGTTTTTTTGTCTTATTTAATAACATGTCATAAAAATATATCCAATAATCCAACATTCCTAACTGTATATGTGTATCATTTTGATAAATTGAGCATATTTTTATCTTTTTTCAGCATTCACATTGGATGGAGAAACTATTGGAGACAGGGTTTGTAATTTGTAGGAAGTAAATTTAATTTTTAAAGTCTTTTATTTCCTTTTCTGGTTTTCCTTCTCTCTCTCTAATTCTCAGAAAGGAATACATATTTGAAACTTGTCTTTAGAGGGCTTCTCTAGACACAAGCAAGCTCTTTATTTTTGCAACAAAATGGGAGATATTCTGAGAGAATATCCACCATTGGATGATTTGCTGTCAGCCAGAAATCTCCCATCAAAAAATCTACTTCAAAGGCTTCCTTTAACCAAAGGAGTTTCCATTTGCCAACCTCAAAAGACCTCTTCTTCTTGAGCAATTGAGCAATTGGACATGTATGGTTACCGAGAAAGAAAAAGAAAGAATTTTTTTTAAGGGTATTATAGGAAAAATACAAAAAAAGATGAATGATCTGCGGTTCATAATTTTTCTATAAGTTGTTAGACCCAAACATCATCGTATTTTGTAATCTTCCTTGTACCATTGCCACCACATATTAACACATCCACTATAAACTTCAAGTCTTAAAGAAACTAAACAAAAACAACACGAGGGAAAGTTTTATATAACTACAAAAGACCAATCCAATTACATATAGTCCTGTAGTTTTAGTTCTTGCGGTCGCAGCTTCTCATGAGTTCTTGCTTCTTCAAGAATCCCATCCAACACGCGGTTTTCTTCTAGGCTAAGATCCAGCTCATGTGCTACTTTTGCCAAGAACGCAAGAAAAGGTCTCCTTTGATGTTGTGGCTACTCAACCAACTCCTAAGGTTGTCTTTTCGAATTTGGTGTACTTTGAAGCTTCCTAACACTTATATATGTGTCAAATATAGCAAAAAAAATGTTGATTCATATAGCTAAGATGTATATATACATTCTTGGCTTCAAGTTCTCCATCTCCCATCCAATATGAAGTTTTGAAACCCTTGAAACCTTTTCTCCTTTATTGGGAAAAATTGCAATAGCTTTTCCCTTATTTTGCTAGAAAGAGAATCCATTAGGGTGGCTGGGCTATCCTTTTCACAAGAATCCTCATCCAATAACCTCGTAGCCTAAAACTAGACTACAATTTAAACAATGAAAAGGAAGACAAAAAGAAAGGGGAAGATGAGAAGACTATCCTCAAATAAATAACCTTGAACTCGCAAAACCTTTCAAATGCCTTACCTTTCCTCTCTTATTCTCCAAAAGGGCTCTCACTTCTTAAAATACCAAATAATGGAGCCTCATTCATATTTGAGGTTAAATATGAATGAGGTTAGTCTAGTGGTTTGGGCTCCAAATGGGCCCAATCCAAAGGCCAAGATTGAATGGGCATTTTATCCCAACCATTAGATTGTTTCAATTCAATTTTGAAATTTGAAAATTTAACAAAACCCAGACCATTCGCAATAGTTGTCAAATATCCAGAATTGACGTGATCAAGTTGGCCGTGAGCATAGGTGCCAACTTAAAAAAAATTGCGTTCGTGAGAATTAGTTTCCAAGCTAACTTGAAAACTAAGGGACATTTGTTGGGAGATATTTTTACTATGGCTAACTTGGATAAATCGCAGTCACAACTGACATGTTCCTTGCGACTGAGGTTTAATTTAGCCTTACACTCAACGGCTTACTAAAAAGATGAATAAAATTTGGACGATCGACTTTAGGGTTTGGCTAAGCCCAAGCTTGGTCGACCTCGGTGCCTGGCCAATCTGAAGGTCTAGCTGACCTCAAGGCCTAGTCGAGATCATACTTAGCTAAATTCTCCTTGGCCGACCTCAACCCTATAAGGCAATACCTATTAGACCCATCAACGTGTCACCACAATATCTATAAAGGCATTCTGAAATCCTTGCACCAACTAACCCATGTTGTGGTAACCGCCAAACCATCTCATGGCCTTGAACTTAATAGTCTCAACCCCCACTCCTTTAGAAGTTAGATCACTAACTCCGTTAGTAACTCCCCTTTCAAGGCACTATTTATAACCTAAGCTAATACTATTAATCTGCAAAATTACCAACTCAACTTCGTTTGACTTAAGCATCGGAGGGTGATCGGGGAAATAGTCCTCGTCTTCTAACAGCGTCATCTTTTGTTTTGCAGGATGGCGTGGTCTCCCGTCAGTTCTGACAACCAAATATTTCATCATAAGCGTAATGCAGCGTTCGACGATTAATCTAGTTTTTAGCAGCAACACTATACATATATGCTACCAAATTTTTAATTAATTACTTGTTTTTGATAAATTATAATGAATTATTTTCACATATATAGATTTAACATCATTTTTAGGGGAGCACACTACAACTAGCTTTAGCATTTTGATTAAAGAAACTATTACAACATGAAAATAAATTTGAAAGTAAATTTGGTCATTTCACATCCAATTCATCATAAAACAATACAAATAGTATTCGCGTGTGCTGCATTATTGATATTATGCATGGAAGAACCTCTTTTTTTTTGGTAAACATGGAAGGCTTATTCATTCAAGAAAGACTTATTTTCCCCCTATTTTCCATTTATATATATTTTACTTGAAAGACCAAAAATCTCACTTTAATTATTATAAATAGACACTCGTTTTGTGTAAAATTATTTAACGAATATTCGTTGTCAATTAATTGCGGAAAATCAAAGACAATAAATGAATATTTTATTTTCTATTACAATCATCGAAGGTTGTAGACTAGTGATACACATGAAATTTATATAAGTCTCTATCTTGTATAAATTAATAATTCAATCGGTTTCACGTCATTTGGTGTAATTTTTATATTAAAATAATCAAACATTTATACTCACTATTGCACTAAATATTATATTAAAAAAATATTTTTTAAAATATTCACTTTATTTATCTTTATATTAATTCTCAACAATTAATTTATTTTATTAGTTTTTTTTTATATATACTAATTAAATATAAAGAATAATATATTTTATTAACTAATTATTAATTATAAATTTATTATAATTATTATTATAAATATTAATATAAATAATAATCAAGTTAACATAAATATAAATTAAAAAAATAATAAAAATAAAGATATAAATATGATAAAAATTAATTTAAAAACTAAGTGCATGTTTGTTTCGCTATCTGATATGCCCTATATACTATATCATATATTTGTACTATT
>WUAT03284567.1:0-10960 GCA_010015005.3 Ulmus americana | reverse complement strand
AACATTATATGTACATAGATATTTTTTTTTTCTTCATATATATATATATATATATATATATATATATATATATGTGTGTGTGTGTGTGTGTGTGTGGGGTCATGTACTTGTCATTTCTATTAGCGTAACCAAGTAACAAATAAAAAATAAAAAAAAAATCAAATCATTTGCAAATTTGTTTTTAGCTACAAAATCATATAAATTTGTAATGGATCAATTTCCATATCATAATCATTAGTAGTGAATTGCATTTTTTTTAAAAAAATTCTAAACTAATTAACTATTAAAATTTAGTTAATTATTTTGAAAAAAAATCTAAAAATTAAAAAGAAAAAAAAATGTTTAAATCACCTCTCAAACACCTATTTTAACAAATTATATTTAAATCATGTCTCAAACACCTATTCAGCAAATCTACTCAAAAATTATAGAATCTTATTCAAATAATTATTCTACTCAAATCATAAAAATTATGTTCAAATATCGTCTCAAATAGACCTTATTGGGCCTTATACAATAATAGAAAAAGGTTATTGGACCTTATGCAATAAGAGAAGAATGATTTATTTGTTCAATGGGCTAAGCCAATATAATTGAAAGAATGAATACACGAACCTCATGCAAAACATGGTCAAATTTATTCATCCCATTATTGCCCATAGTAGTTATCATATTATCGTGCTTAAATACCAATAGTAAAGTAAGTTGTCAATAATTATGTTAGTCCTTACAAAAAAATATTCTAATATTTTTCTACTTGAACTACATAATTTTATGATAGTACTTAAACATAAAATGTCTCAACTATAAATCCCACAACCCAAAAATTAGACTAACTAATCACGCACAATATTAAATTGATACATATTAACAACTTTCACATATATACCATGTTCTCTTCGCAATTATCTCAATTCTGTTTTCGTGATTCAAATAAAAAATTTATTTAAATTCTTTTATTTTATATGTTTTCAAAACTCTGTCTTCATCAAACTTATATAATTTTTTTTTTTAATTTTCTATATTTTAGCTATTTTGAACTATTTTACCTTAGTTTGTAAAGACTAATACATTTATGTTCGTATTTCAATTTCATATTTCTATCAACATTCCTACATGGTTTTTTTTTAATCTACGTAATTTTCTATATTTTAACTATTTTGAACCATTTTATCTTGGTTTATAAGATTTAATACATTTGTGTTTATATTTTAATTTCATATTTCTATCAACATTCTTACATGATTTTTTTTTTTTAATTTATATAATTTTTTATATTTTAACTATTTTGAAATTTAAGACCGAAATAAACCATTAGAGAAGTCAGACTCGTAAATGAAATTAGTCCGAATTTGGCAATTCAATTTTGTCCAACATCACGTAAAACTATAGAGACATCCTCACAAAAAACATAAATATTTTGATAATTCAAAGATATATTAAAATAATTATAAAAAAAAATTAACAAATTTTTTTGATAAAAATAAATAAAACAAAATAAAAAATTATATCCTAATCGTGAAGAGGACAACCTTATTCTCTCTTTTTTAAATCACCGAAATAAAAACTCGATTTAAATCACTAAAATATAATTTCTATTCAAATCGCGAAAATTATGTCCAATCGCGAAGAGAACAACCTCATAGATTCATCAATATTTAATAACATATAAACAAGACAAATATAATGAACTTGTTTGAGACACGATTTAAACATAATTTTGGTGATTTGAATAGAATAATTTTTTGAACCACATTCTAATTTTTTTTGTAAAAGTAAATAAAATTTATAAGATTAAAAAATAATTTTATAAAAAGGCGATGGAGATATTAAAATTTAATAATAAAATAATTTAAAAAATAATATTTTATGTAACAAATAATGGAAAATTAATAATATAATATAAAATATGATAAAAATGTATGTGTATAAAATGTAAAAATTGATAAAATTTAATTATATAAAATGATAAAATATGATAAAATGAAATAAAAAATAATAAGATTTACAATATAAAATATAATAAAATAATAATTAGATTAAAAAAAAATTTTGAAAATTTTGAAAAATATGATAAAATTTGAAATTTTTTTAAGATGTAAAACAGAACCAATATCTCTCATCAACAAATCCATCAAACAACTTTGCTTACAATACCAAGGGTAGTTTTTTGTAAACATTGTTTTATCAACTTTATATTTGATTAGATTAACTGATCTTTTTTATTATGAAAAAAAATATATAAAATTATATTTTTTTTTATCACTTTTTATACAATGACCATTTCCGGCACAAAAATCAATTTCCAATTAACAATTATAAAACATTGGACCACACAAAGTAAAGTTATAACATAAGGGTGGACTAAATAATCTCTAATTTGGGTGTCACAATATTTTTAATTAATTTAAAAAGCACACAAAATCAAATCTACCATCTTTGTCACTTGAAGCCCCAAACTACTTGAAAAAGGCTCTCAACCAGTTCCTTCAACCTTTTGGGCTTTTTTTATTGGACGAACACAGAGAAAAGAAAGTTGCAGATAATGCGATGGCAGAGTTTTAAGCAAAATGATAGTCGTTTATCCCCGCAGAAGACTGATTGCCAATGAAATAGTGCACCCCATAAGACCGAACAACGCCAAGAATCCGTACTTTCTATTTTCCAAAACACCACCAAAAAAAAAATCATTATTATTATTATTATTATTATTTTGTAGAAAAAAAAATCGAATAGAAACGTAAACTGAGCCAAGTATAGTAAGATTTCAATATCATTCCTGCCCCTACTAACTTTTAAAATCTCCATCCTCACTTTCATCCTTTATTATTTTATTCGGAAACGGAAACGAAAAATCCCCTATAAGGGACGGGTCCTTGTTGGGTCTATTTTTTTTTTCTTTTCCTCATTTTTTAGAATAAACTTATAATCGACTTAAAATTAAAAATAAAATAAGTTAGATATGTGAGTATTATATCAAATTTTAATAACGTTTGAAATAAATAAAGTGGATTAAGTATTTTATTAAGATGAAAACCATGTTATCATTTTATTAAATTGAGTGTTTGTTTGGATTGAGTTATAATTTTACTAAATATGTAATATATAAATATATGCATAAAAAAATATGTATATAAATATAATCAAAGGTCGACAAGAGCCGTTGATTTTTATAAATATTATTTCCGAACCATCTCCGATCAGAAATTTTTTATAAATATTATCTTCGGACAATACTCTAAACTTTACCCCACCCCTTCCCCCATCCCTCGACCATTATGGGCGAATCGGGCCCGTGAGAAACATTGACATGCCTATTAGTGAACTCCCCAGTAAGTGAAACCTTACCATTTAAACAATCACCTCTACTCCTATTCTTATCATTGTAAACTTTTATCCTCGAGACAATTAAATCCCAAATTTTGATTTGTGGGTTATCAATATCCCTCAAATTCCTTTCAAATAATATATATATATATATGACATTTTTTTACATCCGACTTAAAAAAATTTAAATTCTATTATATTTTTTAAAATTCCCTAAAAAAAAATACTCTTTTTTTTATACTTATAATTATCATATTATATTCTATCAGGTAGATTTTACCATCTTTTACATTATTCTACTATATTCTATCATCTTATACCTGTAAATGCTATCACATCTTCCACCTTATTACATTTTACATCTTACATACTTAAATCTTATCACTTTTTACATTATATTATTAATATCTTCTCTATTTTTTATATAAAATATTATTTTTTATATTATTTTATTATTAAATTTTAATATTTCTATCATTTTTTACTTAAAATTATTTTTTAATCTTATAAACTTCATTTATCTTTTAAATAAAAAATTTAAAACCCTATTCAAAAAATAATCTAGCTCATATCACAAAAAATCATGTTTTAACCACGTCACAAATTGACCCATATATATCCCTCAAATTTTTTTCTTTACAAAATTTTTCGGAAGTTGAAGTTTCTCAAATAAAATCATAAATATAGTGCAGAGGTTAAACATGAATTATTCGTTTCCAAGTCCTGCATAAAAGGTTTATTTTATTTTTATTACTATTATTACTTTCTTTTTTTGTTGCGAATTTTAGGTTTAGTATTGTAACTTCAATAAAATTTTCATTTGCCCTCCCGAACTACTATTGAATTTGAACTGCCCTACCATCAACACAACCTAAAACTAGAAAGTCGTTTTTTTTTTCTCCCCTTAATTTGCCATGAGATGAGGAAATAAATGAAGGAAAAATTGAAGAAAGAGTAAGAAAGTAACAAACCCAATAGAGAGGCGCTTCTGAGGGTCACCAGTAGAATAGCCTTTGAAGTAGAAATAGCGAGTGACGATGTAGAGCAAACCAAGCCCAGCACTCACACAAGGATGCCTTAATCCTCCCAATATCGTCATCACCAAAAATATAGGCATCAGTTCCAGAGAATTCTGATGCCCTCTCTACAACCACAACCATAAATTTTCAAATTTTTATTTCAATTAAAATCAATAATTATAAGTTAAAAAAAAATTCCGAAATTAAGAACCTAAACCTGAACACAGTTGAAGAGATTGGCATTTTTGTTTTCAGATTCTGAGGCATAAAGGGTTGGATAAGGAACCTTGTACCTGCCGGAAATTTTCTATAAGAAAACGATTTATGAGAAATTATCAAAAAAAAACGAAGAGAATTGTGAGAAATTGTTACTTTCTTCGGGCGGCGCCGACTTGAGAGGCCATCCAGAAATTGAGAAAGCTGTAGAGAACGAGAACCAGAGCCACATAGCCGTACTCTTTTGGAAGGAATTCTACAGCAGCCATTTTCAGACGAGTTTCTTGATTCGAAATTGAGTTTGATTGGTTTAATTTGCTGGGTGGGTTTGGACTTTGGAATAGGGAAATGGTGAGGAGCTGAGCTTCGCGAGCCTTCTTTATCTTTGGTACTTTCTTTAGGCCCAAGGCAAAATTGAATTTATTATTCAAGAATAAAGAAAATTTTATATTTCATTTCTGTACTTCGCGTTTATTCTAGAAAGTTTCTTTCTTTTTCAATAATTTCGAAAACTTCCTTGAAATTTATTTTAATACCATTTATTATCTGATCAAATAATTTTTAAAAAATTCTATAAGTGCTCTTCACTAAATATTAAAAAATAAATAAATAAACTAAAAGAATAAATTTTAACAAAAGTATTTTAAATATTTTTATTTGTTTAATTAAATTAACATATATTTTAAATGTTTTTAACAGTATATATTTTAAATTACAAACTAAGAACATAAATTTTAATAAACGTATTTTAATTTTTCATTTTGAATCAAAGTAGTAAATTACCTTAAAATAAATATTCAAAATTATTTAAAAATGAGAAAATTTTATGGAATAAAAGCAAATTATAGGGCTGGAATGAAAATTTCCTTAAAATAAAATAAATTTGGATTTTTTTTTTGTTTGACTTTCTTGTTTCGAGAAGAAACCGTGAAGTTTCCTTGTATTCTCCGTACATGTTTCTTCGACAAATATTTCAATCTCTAGGGGAATAACTATGAATATCCCAAAAATTCTAAATTTTTATTTTAGACACGATTTATTTGCCTCTTAAGTCTTAACTTAATAAAAGTTACGGAAACTTAAACTATTTATTTATGACTATAGACTAATAAGTTGTTATTTTGAGGGTCTCATTAAGCCAATATTCTTAATTTATTCTTATATACTAATAAATTGTTATTGGAGATCTCATTCAGCCAATTATTTTTAATTTACTCGTACAATCTAATAAATTAATTTTTTCAGGGCCTCATTCTGTCAATTATTCTTTATTTATTTATTTATTCCTTTCCAATGTGCTGAAAACTTATAGTAGTTTTAAACGTAAGTGCTATAATTAACTACAAGTTGGATTTCATTATAAAATTGTACTGATTAGAGAATAATTTATTCCTTTAGACTAATAAATTGCTCTTTTGAGGGCCTCACTCTATCAATTATTCCTTATTTATTTTTTCGATTATATTGAGCACTTATCGTAATTTTAAAGGTTGGTGTTTAATCAGGAGTGTTCATAAAAATTGCAAAATTGCACAAACTGCCCAGACCACAGCACACTGCCCAAATTATTATTTTTTTAACTAATATTGAGGTTTGGTTAAAAAATTACAAAAATTTGCAGTGCAATGCGGCAAGATTTTAAATAATATGTTTCGCTAGTTAACCACACCGAACTGCATATATATATATTAGAGCTTTCAAACCAATGAACCACCTAAATTACACCAAACCGGTCTACGAAAACTATCAATTTATTAAACCGTTCAAATTGAAAATTTTACAATTTAGTTTGATTTGAAACTGCCCAATTTCGATCAGGTTTTGTTTAAGATTCTACTTAGGCAATTTGGACCAATTATTGTAAAATCAAAATAAAAAATAATACATTTTTAAATATTAGAAAATAGTCAAAAGATATCTAAAACTAAAATTTTAATGTTTTGTTTGGTAGGAAGAAGAGAAAAGGTAAATACTTATGTGGTGTAATGTTCTCTTGTATTTTCTATTTCATCCAAAAGTCTTATCTACTAATAATTATACATTATATATTAGTTAGATGATACATTATGAATGTCATGTTAGTTAAATTTTGAATCTTTCTTGTTTTTCACTCCTTCCAACAAACTCTTCTACCAAAGAACTGCACATCTTATTTTTCTTCCTTACTCCTTTCTCTCATTCTACTTTTCCCTCTTACAAAACAAGGGGTAAATTATTATTTTAATTAGTAGATTTTAACATGATATGTATGAACATATAAGTTAATTTTTTTGTATATTATTATTATAAGAAGTTGATAATTAGATCTTAGAAACAAACTTGATAATATTATGAAAATATTACATATAGGAGAATTGTAGGAGCTTAATATTTGTAATTTCTAAGTCTAGTTTGCTGACATTATTAATAAGAATTTTAGAATAAGGTTAAAGATTTTTTAAATCTTTTTAAATATATTACTTATAGATTGAGTCAATTTTTTATTGAGAAAATTAGATAAACTTTATCCATATATTATCATGTAATACATATTTTCTAATTTTGTTATTGCGTATCTTTGTTAGTGATAATAACATTTGAGTACTCTCAGATTTATAATTCAGTCATATGGTTTGAATAATGTTATCATGGTGCCTTGTAATTCAGTTTATACGTGCCTCATTTTTGGATTTGTTCCAAAAAAAGACCAAATCTTATATCAAAATTCGTAGCAGTTTTTTTTTTGCCACGCATAAATATTTAAATTAATAGCATCAAAACTACTATATTTTATTTTTTTTGTTTTTTTTTTGTTTTTTTTTTAGTATGTAATAGCATCAAAGCTAGTTAGATACATCAGAGAGAGTGAGTTTTGATTCTTGGAAGATAGAATATTTTATTAAAAAAATAATAGAGATAAGTAATAAAGAGATAAGAAATTTTTTGAATAGCATTTAAGTAAGGTATTGAATACTTCAAATACTCTAATCAAATATATGTAGTAAGAGTATTTCAAGTTACCAATTAAATATAGGCTATAAGATTTGACTTTTTTATCAAACTGTAATTCAAATCAAATCAAACTGCAAATTACCGGTTTCAAACTATTCCAAACCAAAAATTACAATAATTTAGTTTTGTTTAGAATTTTCTAAACTGAAAAATAGCAATTTATTTTGAAAAACGTTCCAAATCACCTCAATGTTCACCCCTACTTTATATAACATGTCTATTCTTTTTATAGGTCAATACATATCCTTAACATATGAGATTTCTCAATTCCTTCGATAATGATTCTTCAATTTCTCAATTTCGTCCATGATAATTTATCTGTAGGAGCATTTGCTGATTTGGCCCATTTAAAAAAATTTATTAAAAATGTAACACACAAAAATATATATATATATATATTAAAGGCATGAACCTCTAATTCATTTAATAATTAAAAAAATAATTTATTTTACATTCAATTCTTTATTTAATTAAAAGAAGAAAATAGTTTAAAAAATAATCCTATAAATTTTTTATTTTCAAATTCTACCACATTCGTTATATTTTTTTTACATCAATTTCCCACCCCCCACATCTTCATCTCATCTTCATCTTCTTCAAGAACACAAAATCCAAAAATTTCTCAAACCTTGCTATTGTTTCTGATTCAAAGTGGAAGGAAGACGAAGACGACGGATTACGTGTTTTGAGCATAAAACAGGTTAATCGAAGCATTTGAACCTCAAAATCCTCTTTTGGTGTGAAATGTAAGATCTACATTTTTACTTTTTTTTTTTTTTTGGAATGAATAATATGTAGAAATGTTTTAGTTTCACTATGGTGAATTTTATTGGTAAAAAACTTGTTTTAGAAAAATTTCTTGTTTGATTTAAATTTTCGAATCTGGGCGATTTGGCGCGACTATGTAGTCTTGTGAACCAGCAAATTACAGGAGAGCACGA
The DNA here is from genome assembly GCA_010015005.3 of Ulmus americana. NCBI lineage: Eukaryota > Viridiplantae > Streptophyta > Magnoliopsida > Rosales > Ulmaceae > Ulmus > Ulmus americana. The sequence goes on along the minus strand of WUAT03284567.1, from coordinate 2,466 downwards.
CTATAATTTGCAAGGGCATGACTACATAGTCGATCTAGATTGTAGTCGAGGTAGTTGATCTGAAAAACAAAGAGCAACTGCTATGCACAAAGCGCGACTAATTGACGACTCAGTTAGTCGGCTGATGTAAAAAAGCGCGACTATCTGGTCGAAAGTCCGACTAAGCAGTCGAGTAGATTGTCAAATTCCTACGATTTCTCAAATTTTAGTGCGACTGTAGTAGTCGAGGACCGACTAATTAGTCGCTCTCCTTTAAAAATGGAGCGACTAACTAATCGGTTAACCGATTGTGTCAGTCGAGATGAATTTCAGACTTCATGGTCTCTAAAAATTTAGCATGACTATCTGAGTCAAGGAGCGACTATGTAGTCGCTCTCCTTTAAAATGAGCGACTACATGTAGTCGCCATCAGTCAGTCTTTTTTTTTTTTTCTTATTCATTATCCATGTTCAATTTTAATTATTTTGACTTTTTTGTTCTTTTTTTTTTTTTGTTTATTTAAATTATTTTACACATGAAGCTAAAAGTGGTATTTGAGGTCAGACAGTGGGAGAAAATGGCGTATCGTTGGGTTTTTAATGGAAAAAACGGCGAGAGCAAGGTTATTTTGGTCGAGGACAACATATCGTTTATGGGTTTTGTTGAGAAAATTTATGCCAAAATTAGAGCGAGCAGAGATACGTTTGATGTGTCATTGAGTTACTTGCTGGATTTGAATGGGAAGACCAGGCCAATTTTCATTAGGACAGACGAGGATTTTGAGATATATTTTCAAGATAGGAATGACGGGATTTGGAAAATCCCTTTAAAGGTTGTTGTTATTTCGAAAGGAGAATCCATTAATGAGGATAGTGAAAACGACATTGATGATGCTGAGGATGATACGAAAGATTTATCTTTGCATGATGGTGGAGGTGGATTCCACGACACCTAGTTCGACGTAGATTATTTAGCGACCGATCAAAATGATGTGGGTACATCAAGAACGAAGTTGCCAGTGTATCATACTATGGAACCAGTTGGCATTGAGTCCAGATGCGGTGGTAGTCAAGCGGCAGAAAATGATAGTCAACCAGAAGAAGGTGCAACTCAACCTACGGAGCCCTTTTTATTGCCATGTCCACTGGTTACTGGTGCACCACTGGACGATCCAACAAATGAGAAGTCTGATTCTACCTTCGGTGATGGATCAAATTGTATGAAGGCCAATATTTTTCTAACTATAAAGAATTGAAGAATAAGCAATCACACTTTATTTTGGAATAGGAAATCAAACAGTTGGTTGTAGGTGATTAAGTGTGTTGATCCAAGCTACAGCTGGAGAGTGCGTGCATCTAAAATTGCCCCTGGCTCAGTTTATTTTGTGATTCGTAAGTATGTGGGTGTTCACAGTTGTTCGTTTTTTAGTAGAAATTTGAACCATCGTCAAGCAACTTATGTTGCAGCAATATGTTGGTGGTGAGAAACGCCCCGCTCCAAAAGGTGTACAAACTATTTTTCACACAAATCTCAATACACAAGTCAGTTATTACAAAATTTGGAGGGGGAGACGACATGCTCAAAGTCTCATCAGAGGTTCATCGGAAGAAAGCTTTTACATGCTTCCCTCCTATTGTTACATGCTTGAGAAGGCAAATCCTGGGACCGTAACTTGCATAGAAGTTGACAGGGATAGTAGATTCAAGTACTTTTTCTTGGCATTCGGGGCTTCAATCAGGGGATTTAACTACATGAGAAAAATAATCGAGATAGATGGGACATTTTTAAAGGGTCCATATAAGGGTGTTTTGTTGGTTGTCACGGCATAAGATGGCAATTCTAAGTGTTACCCAATTGCGCAGGGTATCGTTGATTCGAAGAATGAAGATTTTTGGACTTAGTTCCTAACAAGGCTGAAAGTGGTAATTGCTGATACTGATGAGCTTGTGTTCGTATCGAACAGGGCCCAGAGTATAAAGAATGTCATCTCCACTGTTTTTCAATAAAATGCAACATGGTACATGTGTATGGCACATTGCACAAAATGTGAAGAATAAGTTTAAGTGCGGGGATATCATGGGCTCATATTGGAAGGCAATGAACGCATATAGGGTTAAAGAATGTGACTTACTTCTTCTCTTACACTGAAGAGAGAGGATGAGCTCAGACCACGTTTTGCAGTAGCCAACAATTTAGTCACAATGTAGCTCAACAATGTGACGTACCATGTTAGAGGAGGTGCGCTTGATAGGGTGGTCGACACATTGAACAGTACTTGTAGTTGCCGAGAGTTTGATATTGACAAGTTACCTTGTGTACACGCTATTGCAGCCACGCAAAAGGGAAATTTCAATCTGTATACTCTTGCATCTCCTTACTACATGAAAGAGTACTATACGCTTACATACGAGGATACCATATACCCGATGAGCTTGCAATCACAGTGGAACGTCCCTGACGAACTTATCGCTCGGGTAGTAAAGCCAC
>WUAT03284456.1:0-10961 GCA_010015005.3 Ulmus americana | reverse complement strand
TTTCTTTATTTCATTCAATAATAAATATCTTTACAAATTAGGATAAAACTTTGCTTTACATAGCACTTATCCTAACATAAACTTGATTCCAAATCTAAACCATGTATGTTTATAGGGTACTCATTGTCTCAAAGTGCTTACTTATGTTTTGAACCCTCTACCTCAAAAATATTCATCTCTCACCATGTTCAATTTGTAGAGTCAGTTTTTCTTTACACCACTATCTATAATCATTTGCCCCGTCCTACCTCCACTACTGCTAAAACTTAGATTCCACCTATTCTCACCGTGTCACTCTCTACTCTAGTACAGCTGTCTTCTAACACTCTTGAAGTACCCGCTCAAAACTTGACTCGTGCTGATGATCCTTCTCAACCCTCTGAACCACCAACACAATAACCAGTACCCAAACAATAACCAACAGTGGCCACCCTCTCACCCAACTCTGCCTAACAATCCCCTGTCTCACAAACCACATCTCCACAATCCACTTGACATCACATGACTACCCGAGCCAAGAACAATATAACCAAACAACTTCAAAAGCTTAATCTTCACACTCACTTAGCCTCTCCAAATAGCCTTGAACCATTATCCATAACTCAAGCCCTCAAAGATCATAACTGGCTAAAAGCTATGTTTGAAGAATATGATGTTCTTATCCGCAATGGGACATGGGAACTAGTTCCTTCTATTGGAATCACTAATCTTGTTGGATGTAAGTGGACTTTTTTGCATTAAATGCAATTCTGATGGCTCTATTGATAGGTACAAAGCTCAACTTGTGGCCAAAGGTTTTCATCAAAGACCAGGTGTTGATTATCTTGAGACATTCAATTCGTTTGTTAAGCCTACTATTGTAAGACTTGTGCTTGGTATTACAGTAAGCAACGGTTGGTATCTTCAACAATTGGATGTCAATAATGAATTTCTCCAAGGCAGACTATTTGAAAATGTTTATATGGCTCAACCAATAGGATTTATTGATACTGACCATCCTACACATGTGTGTCAGCTTCACAAAGCTATCTATGGTCTCAAACAAGCTCCTCGGGCCTAGTATCACGAGTTGTGCCAATTTCTTGGGGATTCCGGGTTTAAGAACTCTCACTCAGACACCTCTCTATTTGTTCTCAACATTGGCCAACAAATTGTGTATTTACTAGTCTATGTCGATGACATAATTATTACCGGTAACAATGACGATCTTGTCTACCAATTTGTTGACTCTCTTGCTCAACGTTTTTCCCTAAAGGATCTTCGCTCTCTCTCATATTTTCTTAGGGTTGAAGTTATCCTCCATCGACATGGAATTTTGTTGTCACAACGCAAATATATTCAGGACTTGCTTAATCGGACACATATGAATAATGCTAAACTTATCCTCACTCCTTTACCAACCAATTCATCCTCACTTACATTTATGCTCGGGATCTCTCCTCTCTGATCCCTCTCAATACCGAATTGTAGTTGGAAGTCTTCAATATTTGTCTCTTACTCGTCCAGAAATCTCCTTTGCAGTCAACAAGATGTCTCAATTTATGCATCAGCCTACCAATGAGCATTGGGCTCTTGTTAAACGCATTTTGCAATATTTATGCGGTACTTTGGATGACGAACTTCTTCTATATCGTGATTATCCTCTATCTCTTCATGCATTCTCAGACTCTCTTCATGCCTTTTCGAATACCAATTGGGCGGGAAATAAGGATGATTACTCTTCTACTGGTGCCTACCTTGTTTATCTTGGTCAAAATCTAATCTCTTGGAGCTCTAAGAAACAGAAAACTATTGCTCGCTCTTCCACAGAGGTTGAGTGCTGTTTGGGCCAAAAATCCATATTGACTATTTTACCATCCACGCAGGTTAGCTGATCTCGTGCCACATCATACTACGGTTGGGTCAATGTCACAGTCCATCCATGTGGATTCAACTTGACAGCCCATTTCCTAAGTTTATCGTTATGGCCCATCTCATGGAAGGCCTAATCGTTAAGTTGGCCCACTTATAAGCTAATTCACTCTATGGGTCTGCCCAATCCATGGGCCTGCCCAATCCATGGGCCAGCTCATTCTATGGTACACCCTACCCCATGGGCCTGGGTTATCCTACGAATCGGGTCACACCTTATGGGTCAGATCAACCCATAGTTCGGGGTATCCTACCGTGCGGGTCGCTCCATGGGTACTGTCAATAACCATTTGCCTTTTGACCTTCCAGTAATTCCCCTTCGAGGTTACATGACATTGAGCGCACTATTGATGGCCATTAATGCTCCATTATGGCCATTAGATTGTAACTCCAAGGAAGCCTAATGGATGCCCTCCCATATAGGTAATCACATTGATGGTCTTATTATGAGCTCTTTCATTTCCTATAAATACCCAAAGACATACAATCCTTAAGGCTTTTCTTTCGGCTCCCTTTTCCTCTTTTTTGGACCTCTAACCTCCTAGATTCCCAGAATTAGCTTGAGACTCTTCGTCTCCGATCTCCAACCAAGGGCTCTCACCTGAAACTCTTGGATTCCTCTTACACCGCTGCGCTTAACACTCCCGGTCACGGTAACATTTTATTTATCTTTTTTCTTGTTCTTTACATGCTTTGGATCTCATCCTATTCCGTTTACTGACTTGACCGTCGGAGTTCCTTTGGCCTGCACCCCCCCTCCCCCCAGTGTCAAGGACTTCACGTTCACTGTCTGAGTCTTACAGGTCAAACAGGTTGCCGATGGCTCCATCACACGTACAAATTCAATTGTAGATTCCGACCCTCTATAAGTACCGCTATGTTGCTGCTATAGCAACTGAGCTACGTTGGGTGTGTTCACTACTTTTTGAACTTGGTGTAAGTTTGTCCAACTCTCTAATTGTCTACTGCGATAACGTTGGTGCCACTCAGTTAAGCTCTAATCCAATATTTCATTCTCGAATGAAACATGTGGCCATTGATTATCATTTCATTTGAGATCAAGTCCAAACTGGTGTCCTTCATGTGGCTCATGTTTCATCTGCTAACTAACTTGCTAATTTCCTTACCAAGCCTTTGCCTTACGAGACAAGATTGGCCTCTCTACTCGTGGCCTATCTTGAGGGGGCATATTAGTATAGCCTAAGTCGGTTAGTGTAACCGTGTACTTAGGCTATTTCAATTCTCTTGTGGCTGTTAGTATTTGGTTGTTGAGTCTTCATTAAGAATAAGACTCCATTGAGTCACCCAACTCTTTAGGCATGAGTTGTTAATCTTGGTACTGATGTACTATATTTACATCTCTGTACCTAATGAAATTTTATGTTATTTACTTCTACTGAACACAATTCTATTAGACACAATGTAGAATATGAGTAAAATAAAGATGTGTGGAGAATAACTTTTTCTTTATATTATTTGGAAAAATAACCAAAACAAAATAAAAATATTCCGTAAATAACACATATTACATGAATTGAGTCAAATATCATATATCCCATTTGGAAAAATAAAAACTTGAATCGATTTACAATTTGATCCCCATCATTTCCCTTCCTGAAATTCAATAAACAAATCATTTCCCTTCCTGAAACTTAATATACAAATCATTTCCGGGTACTAATTTGTTCTCTCCTTCCAATTCTTTCTACTACCAAACAAAGGATTTCTATCATCAGTTATTTTCCATGAATTCCAACATCCCCAATGCCCTGTCCACTTAAAAGTGGAGGCATTAACATTGTTGGCAAACCTTTTATAAGACATAACCTTCTTGTACCTCTTCCAATCTCTAAGAACGGCCCTCAGATCATTGACCTTTGCATTAATACTGCGGCAACAATTCGCATGGACAGTGGCTACAGCTCGAAAGTCCGAGCTATCTTGACAAAACCCACTAAAGTAAAGAGTGTTCAAGAACCTTACTCTAAGCCCCAATTGACCAATAATACCACCACGGATTAGATCGGTCAACACATCTTGCTCTTTCTGTCCAGTTGAATTGTCTTTCATTTTGTACCATTTGTCGAATAAAGCTATGGTTTTGTTGTTCGATCTGACGAAGTAGAAGCCGGTGTTGATTAGTTGGTGCTTTTGCTTCCATGGATCTCCGAAGAACATATCTGTACTTATTTGTAAATCTTCAGTTTCATTTTTGCTTAGCTTTTCAAACGGGTTTCGTAGCCACACCACGTCCATATCCTGTCATATGTGCACAAAAGAAAGAGGGAAAAAAAAGTTAGTGTCCCATTAATTGATTAGTGATAAAAGAACGAGTAATGTTATATTGTGTTTGAATAAAGACATTAAGCTACCTTCAAAAGACTTTTTATTTTATTTTTTTATGATAATTTGGTACCCTGGCGACATCTTTTTATGACGGTTGGTATTATGATTAATATAAGTCAGGAAAAAAAAAATTCAAAAATATCTAAGCTAACCTAAAAAATTTATTAATATTTAAAATAATAAAAAACATAAGTTTATCTTTTTTGTTTTAAATAATTTTTGTACTTATTTAGTTAAATTAAAAAATTATAAATATAAAACTAAATAATATAACAAGGACATTTTGGATATTTACATATTTCAGGGTACTAAATGTCATAAAAAGAATCATGAAGTACTAAGTATCATTATTCAAAACCAAAATACTTTTTGTCACTCACGCAGTATCAAACTGTTATTATCCTTAATTTTAATCAATAATTTACTACTAAAAAAACTATGAAAATTCATGTAGTACAATGTTTGAGTTTCATTTGTGTGTTCTTTGTCAAAAACTCTTTTTCGCATTTTGATTTATTTAAAAAGTAATATATTATTATTAAATATTAAATATTAAAAAAAATTAATATATATTTTCTGTTATACAAATTTACGAAATTTTAATAACATATTGTTACTTCTAGTTGTCGACAGTAACATGATGGACCTCTTATTTTGAAAAATAAACAGAAATAACCCCTAAACAGAATACTATTTTTAAAATGTCTGTTTTATCCTTGTTTTATAGTAAACAGAGTAGGTGTTTTAAATAATTTTCAAAACATTGTTACAAGTGTTAACTAGAGAGAACTAAAATGTAATTTTCCCTTTTATCTATGTTTAAATCAATAGTTTTTTCTTTGGCATGAATAATTTAATCAATAATTTAATTCATCAAACATATGCAGCAAAATTTGTTGAAATCAACTTGATCTGTAGCTTTTGTAATTCCAAATTTTTCTAGCAAAAAGAAAAATAAAAAATAAAAACCACGGGAGCTCTTAAACAACTAAACAGAAAAAGAAAAAGAAAACAAACAAAACAAAACAAAGGTGTACGAAAAGGGTTAAATTATTACTTGAATGAAGATAACTATTGTTGTCGGCAATAACAGAACTGATTCCACAATCCACATACAAAGATTTCAAACAAGGAGAAAGATAAAATAAAAAAAATAAATAAAAAATCACAAAAAAATATATAAAGATTAATAATTAATTTAAATTGAAGAGGATATTTTATTCTTAATTTTAACTGAAAAAAATACAAAAAACATATTCATTTGCATAAAAATTTAAATCTAAAAATTATATGATATTTTTCAAAAAGAAAATTTGCTAAATTAAACAAAATCTGTACTCAATGTTTAGGCACTATTTAATTTTTTCGATACATCCATTAATATTTGTTTATTTCATTCTCGGGAAATACGTTAATGTCCCCACATAATATCATAATCATCTAATTACAAAACATGTCTCCTTTGTCTAGGTTGGCTCTGAAATCTAACCTTTTAAGCACCACATTTTGTCTCCCCTTAGCTCAATTATTTTTAACAGGATTGATGATTAAATAATATCAATTTCATCAGTTCATAAAAAAATAATAACAATACCAATTTCGAAATTAGGTTAAATAAGTTTAAAAAAAAAAAAAGAAGGAAATTAGGTTAAATGATTCATACCATTTCTCTTGCTCTTATAATATCAATATTTAGGCCTTTTTTTTTTGGCAAGACTTTCAATAATTAGTGTTCAATCCTTAGAAATTAATTAATGTTTTTGTCTGAAAAGTTAGTATAATATAAAGTTTATATAAACATCCGTAAGAAAAGTTAAAATGTTTTTAAAGTGAATAAATTTAATAATTAAGTAGTTCATAGAAGGTAAAGGCTTTTAAAGATAACTAGAAGCTCACACTTACAATTAACTTCTATAAATTAATAAACTGATTAATTAGAATTGAAAGAGAAGACGATCTCAATTTCCTCCGCTCCTGTGTATTATTATTATTATTATTTTAACTCACGCTTTTTAGCTTTGTTTATTTATTTATTCATATGTTATCCATGTATGAATTCATGATTTTCACGCTACTCTAAATTAGAAAATTAAAATAACCGGCCATTTTGACTCTTTTGTCTTTTTTACACTTTTGTACTGTTTGCATGTGAATTTTATAACTCTACCGACAAACACATTCTAAGCTTCTAACATAACATTTTGTGTTGACTGGTCCTAACTTAACATTCATTTTCAAATAATTAATAAATTTTTGTATAGTTATTATTATTATTATGTTATAAAAAATAATGTTGCTCTGTGTAGATGTATATCTTTCCATCTAAAACTTTATCACTTTTATTATTTTTAATTTTCTTTTAATTAAAAGATTAATTAACCTAAATACTCCTTGAATCGGTAAAACTTTTTCTTGTTGGGAAATTTTGAAAAAAGAATGGATGGATGAAGGCATGAAGCTAAAGAATATAAATGATTTTTTAGTGTATACAGATCTCGTTTATGGAGAAATGTCTTCCTCTTTATTCTTTTTTTTTTTTTTTAGTTTTTTGTCTTAGTTTTATCCCTTTTAAATTGGTCACACGTACGAAAAATAAACAGAAATATGGTTTATAGTTTCGTTACAATTTTGTGATAATTTTTTAGGTGGCACAATACACATTTGAAAAAAAAAAATAGAAAATATTTGTACCAATTTAATTAAAATTAAAGAATGAAGAGAACAACATATTCTCAAGTGAGAACCACCTTGATCCTTTTGGCCTAAAAAACTAACGGGGGATAGAATTGTAAAAGTTTTCAAATCCAATAGATTTATGTTATATTATTTCAAACAACTATAATTTTTTTACCAAAAAAATTGAAGTGAAAGAAAATTTATTGACCTTTCTTATTTTTACCCACAAAGGGGGGAACATAGGCCTAGCATCAAAACTTTGAACCATTACGAAAATGACAATTCAAAGCGCAAAAGAAAAGGAAAATAATAAAATAACGAAAACTCCCAATAGTGTGGGAAGACAAAACCAAATGAAAGAGAAGAAGAGAGAATATAAAAGAATGAATTAAAATCAAGAGACATAAATAAAGCTAATTTTCTGTATAAATTTTAAATTATTTTAATTCACAGATTTTCAACTTTCCCAAATGAGGCCGTCACCCAGACTCACACGTGGCAGTTTTTAGTTTTTTAAGATTTTTCTAATTCTATATTTTATTTTATCAAAACGAATTAAAATAATTTATGACTAGCACAAAACGTGCTGTTTCGGTTTTCTCAAACAAGCATAAATAGGCGGTTGATAATCTTTATATTTATTGTAATTTTCACAGTATATATATATTTGTGAAATCTTCATTTTCACAATATTTATACAAATATAATTTTTTAATAGTTTAACATTTTGTATGCCAAAAAAGAGTTGTATAAAATTTATACTAAATAATTTTAATGCCTCTCAAAGTTTTCTCGAATTTGTAAGTTGTCTTATAATATTTTAAAATAGTCTTTTAACCAGTTAAAATTTTCGTTTTGTTTTGTAACTTAAGTGACATAAATTATAACTTTAATGATTGAAATTATGTCTTATTGTGACTTCAGTCACTATTTTTATCAAATAAGGCAAAAATTTTATTATTTAAATCACTATTTTTGTTATTTAAATTACAATTTTTGTCACTTAAGTCACAGAACGAAAATTTTGACTGATTAAAAAGCCATTTTAAAACATTATGAGGCAATTTACAAACTCGGAAAAACTTTAGGAAGCATTTGAATTATTAAGTCTAAAACTTATTCTTATTTACAAATATAGTATAATTGTTTTTAACTAATATGTAAAGAGACCTCATAGTTTTTTTTTTCTTTCTCTTATTATTACTTGATGTATTTTATCTAAATTGGTATTTTTTTTTTTTTAAATTCCAATGAAATACATGAGAAAAAAAAAATTCAACCGAAGAAATTAATATATATGACATAATAACGTAAAAAGAATTTTTTTTTTATTAAAAAAACTAGAATAATTTTTTTTAATTGTTTCACAATTTTATTTACCAAAATATATAAATATATATTATTTTTTGAAGGAAAGGATATAAATATTTTAGAGACAACCTAAGGGTATTTTTTATTTTGTATATGACCTGGGAGTTTTTCTTAAAGGTGTTATCTGTATTTTAGTACTAAAATAGTATTTAAAAATGTCCAACAATTCAAACTTCTGTAAACTTCAACCACAATTTATAAAACTAAAAAATGGGCATAATTTCTTGAAAAGAAACATGTAATGCTTAATCCTATTTTTGCATCTCTAATTCTCTAGTTCATAATACTTTTCCTTCTTTTTTCCCCCCTAATTATAATACTCTGTTTTTTGACTGGCTAATTATAATACTTTCCAACGCATAGACTATCTCTGTTTTTTGACTGGCTAATTATAATACTTTCTAACGCATAGACTATACTATAGAGCAATATTTTTCACAGTACAATAAATTAATTACTAAAAAAAAGAGAGAGAGATAAATTGATGTGTACCGTAAATATGAAGCTGTAACCGCGTTTAAGAACCTCTAAGAGAAACCAAGTTCTTGTCCACATCATCTTGATGAACTCTTCAGACATGTAAAGCTTTTCTCCCCTGAAGTCCACACCGTCCGTTTCCAATTTATAGCAGTTAAGGCTGAGGAATCGACAGCGATCGTACGCCGTCTGATCAACAGCCACAAGCAAAAGATGGTCTCGCAATGGCTTAGTATCTTCCCCAACCCAAAAGCTATCAAGAAAAATATCAAGCATAGTCGTATCGGCACTAACATCTTCGTCTGCGTAGGCTTTATTAATCATACTAATAATAACCGTCTTGTTCTTCATCGAAGCTTTGCCCAAAACCTCTTCGAGCTCATCTCCAGGGGCTTCAATGGCGGCCTGCCGAAAAAAGATGTAAATTGTGAGATTTTAGTTTAACAAAACTGATCATAATCCATTTTGATGCATGAAACTATCAAATAATCTCAACTTACTACTTGTTTTCTGAAGGGGAAAATGGGGTTACTATTTAGAGAATTGGAAGACCAAAAGGAGAGATAGAGAATACAAGTCAAGAATAGGAAGAGAAGTGCGAGATTTGAGGCAATAGAGTGTTTTCTTGGGTAATCCATGTGGTTTTTCTCTGTGTTCTTTTGTTTTGTTTCTGGATTTATTAGAATTTAGAACATCAAGATTGGTTTTATTTGGTGAGAGCGATGAGAGATAGAAAGAGAAACAGAGAGCTGCAAGTTTGGTGAAAAGGTCAAGGGATGTGCATGAAAACTGGCGAGAAGGCTTTTATTGGGACCGTTGATGTTATTATAAAATCAAGGGTCGAAAAACTAAGCTTAGGTTGAAATTAATTAGTAATAATGATGGTTTTGATTTAGTCATATCCTGCGCTTATTTCTTTCTTTTTTTCTTTCTTTGAGTGATATCCTTCCGTACGTAGAGAGGAAGAGTTTCTTACAAATTGTGTTGGAAGACAACATATTTTATGGTTAATATGTAATGAAATTTCATAAAATTTTGTTATTATTTAAGAAAATTTTATTTTTTATATATATAATTTTTTTAATAAATTTATTCAACAACTAATTATGAGGGTATGTGAGCCTCTTAATTTTAATTGAAAATGGTAAGAATGGATTTATTTAAAAAAAAAATTATATGTTAAAATTTAACATTTATTTCTCCCTTATTTAGTTCGAGATGTGCCAACTCCTAATCCGTAGGAGAAATGGGTACTTCTTGTCGCTTTCTAAAACTACCTAAACCTAATTAGAGTGGTTTAACTACACTTTTGACATGTTTGTTTATTTTATTATTTGATTGGCGAATTTTACAACGACAAACTCACAGCCCTCCAAGTGGTTAGTCTGAAGATCTACATTTGCTTTGCACTTTGTAGCTAATCATGAATGAATAATTGAAATTAAACTTTGGAATGTTCATCGAAAACAATATATAAAAATGGAACTTTGCAAGATTATTATAAACTAATTATTAGCAAATGTTGGCTTGTTTGATCTCTAATGGTTAATGGTTATAGATCTTCATTATAATATTTTGAGTAATATGTCATTAATCAATTATAGAATCGTCAAATATATATATATCGAAATTATTGATTGTTTTACGATGTTACAAATATAGCTTATCTTAATTTTTTGGACCAAGTTTTTTAATACGACAAGCAAAGTGCAAGGTAGAGACCACGTACATCCACAAAAGTCAATTGAATATTAGTTAATAAGACTCACGGTCAATTGGCCTTTTGTGGAATTGGAAAATTAAGCATTGAATATATTTACCGTTTTTTTTCTTTGCTTGCCCGAGCGGCGGGTTGGTTCTTCTAACACGCTCACGACAATAATTTTCAATTAAAATGATAGGTTATGGAAAACAAAAGGACAACTATATAGAGGGAAGGGGGCCAGTCTTGTTCAAGAAAGGCTAGATAGGATGCTTGGTAACTGCGAGTGGATGGACCTCTTCCCAAACGCTCGTGTTCACCACCTAAATTTAAGGGGTTCCGATCATCGCCCCATGCTAGTTGAGCTCCTAAGGGCAGACGAGTTCTCTTCCCTTGGTAAAAGTTGGAAGAAAGGAAGGTTTCATTTCGAGGAAGCTTGGGTTGATGAGATCGGGTGCAGTAATATTATAGAAGAACA
>WUAT03284345.1:0-10961 GCA_010015005.3 Ulmus americana | reverse complement strand
CCTACAATCGGGCTAGTTGGCCTGCTACATTTATTTTTATTATTATTTTTTTATGTGCATGTGCTTATGTGTATGTGTATATATATATATATATATATATATAAACGAAAGAGGAGATGATCGTACAAGGCCATCTCCATTATCCTTCATTGTGCCAAGGACAGACCGTCGCTGGCCGGCCAACCCCACGCCGTAGCGAAGCTTGGAACTGCGCTGCCTTCCACCATTTGCCGGCGTCTCTTCCTTCTCCGGACATCGCTGCCGTCGGCTTCTCTTGTGGAAAACCGAGCTGTGTGGCTCGATTGGAAGTGCAGCGGTTGCCTAGCCTACTCCGGCCGCCTCATCACGTTCTGAGACCGTCTCTAGTCTCCTCTCTTCATTCCGATTATGATGATATATATCATCGTCGACGAACAAATTTGAAACTGAAATCACCATCTCTCTCTACTTTTTCTCTCTAGAATCATATACCATTAACGTTTTGTTTTCAATTTTAAAGAGCTTAAAACATTAAGGAATTAGTTTATCTTACCGATGAGCTTCGTTGAACCTCGATCACGCAGAAAAAACTCTGTTTTCGGCTTGAATCTCGTCCAAACCGCGGCCATCTTCTTCCTCGGTCTTTTTTTTTTCCTCTCACTCCCTCTGTTTTTGTTTTGTGTTTCATCAACTAACTTCAATCCACAAAACCCTCCTCTCGATCCTTCCAAATTCGTCACAAAAGTGGGTTTTTAATTCACTAACAGTAATCGGTATGGTTGTGAAAAATATCGATCATCACCCTATACTTTACTACTCCTTTCTCGGTTCATTGTGTAATACTACACATACATAGCTTATTATTATCAATTTTTTCTCAACATTTGCTAATAAAGGGCCAAATCCCTCCACTTACATTAAAACAAATTTTTCCTTTTTCCTTTTTCTCTATTAAAGGGTAGAGCCCTTCATTTATTTTTAACCAATTTTGGGCTTAAAGGCCCAATAAAAAGGAACATTCCAATTTTTTTTTATAATAATAATAATATTAATAATACTAATATTGTAATATTAGTACTAAAAAATACTATTTCTTAAATACGTAATTTCTCAACTTCAATTTTGACATTATTTTTGCTAAAATGACTTTTGACAATAATAATCAACTTTTGAAATTTTGATAATTTCATATTGATATATGACGATATGAAATTTAATTACCATTTTTGTAAATTTTTAGAACATTAAATTTCGCATTAATTTCTATTAATTAATTTATAATTAATTACAATAAAACGAAATTAGAGGACTCTAATTTTTGCGGGGTTTACAAAGACAGCTTACCGAGCATAGTAGAGTTGAAAATCAGGTTTTTTCTAAATTTTCTTTACAAGTTCGTCAATTTGTGCAAATTTCAAAATCGAAGTAATGGCACCAAAAAGAAGAGGCTCAACAAACGCCAAGGTTTCTCCGAGTTTAGAAGAGTCAAGCAATCCAGAAACATTGCAAATGAATCAGCTATCAAAGATGATTCAGGGATACGAAGAGAAGAACAATATGACTACGAAAATGATGATGGAAATGAAGAAGATGTTCGATGAGAAACTCTAAGCCCTGGAGATGGAGAACAAAGTTCTGAAAGAAAAAGCTAGAAGGTCTGAGAACTCAAAGACTGAAAGGAACTCAATGAGCCAAAGCAGAAAGACAAGAGAGGAGAGCGAGATAAAGATAGTGGAGAGTAGCACCAAGAGTCCAGAGAATTCAGTGACCTGAAGCTCGAAGACTGTTAACAGCAGCAAGAAATCTAGTCAACACGAGGAAAATAATGTCTCCAGATGAAATAAGAAAGAGAAGGAAAAAGTGATTAATCTGATAGATTTGAACGAGAAAATGATCGAAGAAGTCATCTGAAGAGTGGAAAGAATTCCAATAGGGAGTCCGATAGACAAGGCGGAAGAAGCTATGAGGGGAATCTCGAAATCACCGTTTGCTCAATGGATAGTGAGAGAATTCAAGCAGAAAAGCTTCAACCCACCAATGTTAAAAAAATTCTAGGGAAAGTCCGATCCCATCTCCTATCTTCTACAATTTAAGTAGAAGACCTCATTAGAAGAAATCATCGAAAGATTCTGAATTGGTTTAGTCAGCTTCCGGAAGGGTCAATTCAAAGCTTCGAACAATTTGGCAGAATATTTTTGGAGCAGCACAAGAGCAACTGTCCGCAACGAATGACGATCGCAGACCTGCATTTAGAGCAGAGGTATGATGAGAGTACAAGACAATTCCTCAACATTTTCACTGAAGTGACAGAGCAAGTACCGAAGTTAGATTCAAAGCTAGTGACAAACTTTTTTGTCTGAGGACTAATCAATGGATCCTTGGTTCATGAAAGATTTATTGAGACTCCTCTGAAAGATATGAGCGAAGTAAGAACGAAGGTGGAGGGAATCATCCGAGTGGAGGAAAATAGACGAAGAGCAGCAAAGAATGCAGCTATTGCAGTTGCTCAAAATAACACCCAGAGCAATTTGGAAAGTATTAAGAAACAACAAAGAAACCAGAAGAAAAGCAGCAACAATTTGGAGGAAGAGCTGAACAGAAGAAGAGGAGGGTTGAAAGTCGAGAGAACAACTATAGCTGCAATCCCCAGAAGAAATTTAAACCAGAGGAAGAAGGATTTGACTACGCTTTCATCATGCCATAGGAGAAAATCTTTGCAGAGTTGAAGGACCAAAACATCTTTCGAACTCCAAAGCCATACAATGTGCTAAATCATCTAAAAGACTGCAATCAATATTGTATTTTTCATGAAGATTATAGGCACATTGGCTACATGTAGAAATTTGTACTACCAGCTTAGAGCCATGATAAGGAGAGGGCAACTGCAGAAGTACGTAAAAAACAAAACTCCAATAAAGCTAACAGCACCACCAATGTAGGGAGATTGAGGAAAGGATAACATAGATCAGGCAGGGACATCGAAGGATGGAGGAGATTTGAACGTTGTCTCTTTCATTCGGCAGAGGAAGGATGAGAAATATGGAAGATATGAGAAGTTTGAAGAGAGAATGTTAGAGAGAGGGTTGAAAACAATATCCGTGAAAGGATACATTTATACCATCTCCGGAGGACAATTCTGTCGAGAGAAGGTTCCGATAATCTTTACGGAACAAGACTTAGAGAAGGTTGATCTCCCACAAGCAAATCCTCTAGTAATCAAGCTCCGAATCAGAGATAACCTGGTGTCAAGAGTATTAGTCGATGGAGGAAGTTGTTCAAATATTCTTTTCTTGGATGCATATCGGAGGATAGGACTAAAGGAAGAGAAAATTTAGCTAATCAAAACTTCTCTGCATGCTTTCAATGGAGCTGAGGTGAAACTGCTTAGAGTGATAGCATTGCCCGTATACGCGGCAAATCGAATTGTGGTCGTTAAATTCCTAGTGGTAGACACTCCACTGGCCATGAATGTCATTATGGGAAGAGAATGGATTCATGCGGTGAAGGGCGTAGTATCAACATTGCACTAGATAATGAGTTGTCAATCTCCGGAAGATGACGAGTCACCAAATTGAAAAGTTTAACAAGGCAAAGAGCAAGGAAGATGAAATACCGGAGGATGACAACGAGAAATAGTAGTCAAAGGACTATCTAGCTGCATATCTAAAGAAAGTGGAGGACAAGAAAGATGTTCCAGAAAGTACGATTGAGGAATTGGTAGAAATCAACCTTAATCCGGAGGATCCTAATAAAAAAGTGCTAGTAGGAGCCCAACTAACAAAAATCAAAAAGGAAAGAGTGACAGAGTGCCTAAGGAAAAATAAAGATATTTTTACCTGGTCATATAGAGACATACCAGGTGTGGACCCTGAAGAAGCTAAACATTGTCTAAATATCGATCCATCGCATCCTCCGGTAAGATAGAAGCAAAGAAGATTTGCCCCGGAACACAACAAAGTAATAAGTGATGAAGTAGACAGACTCTTGGAAATAGATGCAATCAAATCTTGTCAATATCTAGAGTGGCTCTCCAATGTGGTAGTAGTTAAAAAGAAAAATGAAAAGTGGAGGGTGTGTATAGCTTTCACAAACCTGAACAAAGCATGCCCGAAGGATAGCTACCCTTTGCTGAAAATAGACCAATTAGTAGATACTATAGCTGGGTATAAAAGAATGAGTTTCCTGGACACCTATTCCAGTTATAATCATCACTGAAAAAGGGTTGTACTGTTACAAAGTTATGCCCTTTGGTCTAAAAAACGCTGGAGCAACTTATCAAAGACTCATCAACCAGATGTTCAGTAAACATATTGGAAGGAAAGTCGAGGCTTGTATTGATGATATGGTGATTAAAAACAAAAATTTGAAGGATCATGTAAAAGACATGGAGGAAATTTTTGTAGTCTTTCGAAAGTTCTGGATGAAGTTGAACCCACTGAAGTGTGCTTTTGGGGTATCATTTGGGCAATTCCTCAGACACATCGTCAGCAAAAGAGGAATCGAACCTAAACCAACGCAAGTGAAGTCTTTGTCAGAAGTTGAAGAGCCAAGGACTGTCCAAGATGTGCAAAGTTTGGCTGGGAAAATTGCTACTTTGGGGAGGTTCATATCTAAGATATTAGATCATTGCAAACCCTTCTTCTAATGTATAAAGCAGTTAGCGTCTTTAGAATGGGGATACGAACAAAGCAGTGCGATTAAAGAATTAAAAGACTATTTGAGTACCACGCCAATCTTATTTGCTCCGGAGGATGAAGAAGACTTATTTCTGCACTTAGTTGTTTTCGAAGTGACAGTAAGCGTAGTTTTGGTAGGGAAGAAAAGAGAAAACAAAGGCCAGTATTCTACACAAGTAAGATGTTGTTAGATGCAGAAATGAGATACAATAATTTGGAAAAAATTGTCATAGCTCTAGTAACTGCGAAGTAAAAATTCAGGCATTATTTTGAATCTCATCCAGTTATGGTTGTGACAAATTACCCAATTAGGCAAATTCTTTCGAAGCCGGATCTCTCCAAAAGACTAACGAAGTGGGAAATCAAATTGGGAATCTATGAGATCAAATATATCCCGAAAGCAGTGAAGAAGAGTCAAGTCATAGCTGATTTTCTCGTGGAAATTTAGTCTTTTGAGCCTATAGAGAAGGAACTCGTAGTGCTCTCAGAGGAAGGAATGCGGTGGATATTGAATACAGATGGAGCGTTGAATAAGGCAGGAGCTGGGATCAGAGTCATAATTGAGTCTTCCTTCGGAGTGATCATAGAAGAAGCCTTCCGATTAGAAAAAAATGACGAACAACGAAACAGAATATGAAGCTCTGATCTATGGCTTAGAACTGGCATTAAAGTTGGGAGTCCAAAAGTAAAAAGTCATTATGGATTCAGAACTAGTTTCAGGGCAGGTGAACAAAATTTTCGAAGCGAAGGATCAAAGAATGAGGATTTATTGTGACAAAATGAGTCCGCTCATAAAATATTTCCAGAAGATTGATATTCAAGCAATTAAGAGAGAGCTAAATGCAAGAGCTGATCAACTGGTGAAAGGAGCAGCTTATAGAGAGTATGACAAAAAGAATAAACTCACGACTACAGGTGAATATCCTCCGGAGGTTAATATGATAGAAGCGGAGGATGAATCGGAATCTGGGGTAAAGAAAGAAAGCTGGATGGATCCAATTATCAATTATCTGAAAATTTGCTAAGAGTCTGAGATAAAAATCAAGCCAGAAGATTGAGGATTAATGCTGCCAGATATACTCTCTTAGACAGGGTATTATACAAAAAGTCATTCTCAGGACCCTTATTACGATGCATAACATGAGAAGAATTTGAAGCGGTATTAAAGTCGATTCATTCAAGGTTATGTGGGAATCACTCTGGAGGATGAAGCTTAGCTCACAAAGCATTGACGGCTAGATATTTTTGGCCCTACATGATGAAAAATGCCCAAGACTTTGCAAAAAGATGTAAGAAATGTCAAAAGCATGGTCCACTAATCCATCAACCCTCGGAATTTTTCAATTCCGTAGTCAATCACCGGCCGTTCTTAAAGCGGGGATTAGATATAATTGGAAAGGTTTCAACTGTGAAGGGTGGCAAATGTTTCGTTCTTCTTGCAACAGACTACTTCACTAATTGGGTTGAAGCTGAAGCATTTTCAGCTGTCACTGCCAATGATGTGATCAACTTCATTTGGAAGCATCTAATCTGTCGATTTGGAATGCCAAAATTTCTTGTGATGGATAACGGAACTCAATTCAACAATGCAGAGGTAGACGGCTTCGCAGAAATGTGCTAGATAAAGATCAATTTTTCACCAGTTTATCATTCGCAGGCTAGTGGAATGGCTGAAGTGACAAACAAGTTGATTGTGGGAAATTTGCGAAGGGATTTGGAAGAGAGAAAAGGAGCTTGGTTGGAAGAACTCTTGAAGGTACTGTGGGCGCAACGAACAACGAAGAAAAGAGCAACTGATGAAACTCCTTTCGCACTAGTATATGGCACTGAAGTGATATTGCCAACTGAAGTGGGACTACCAACGATAACCACTTTAATAGTAGAAAATGGAAAAGAGAATCAAAGACAATTGGCTAAAAATCTAGATCTCCTAGAAGAGGTTCGCGAATGTGCACAAATAAGAAGGGTAGCATATCAACATAAAGCAAGGGCTTTCTACGATAGAAGGGAAAAGTTGAGACGTTTCATCAGGGGAGAATGGGTCATGAGGAGGATCCAGGAGGTGATGCAAAAAGAAAGATTCAGTGAGCGATGGGAAGGGCCATTTGAAATTAGGGAAGCGTTGAGCAAAGGAACATACAATCTGACCACTTTAAGCAACAAGAAGGATGTTCCCAAAACATGGAACACTATGTTTTTAAAGCAATACTATGTTTAATGTAAATTTTCAGGGGAGCTGTACTCTTTTCCTATACTCCACTTTTGTCCCAGAGGGTTTTTTAGATAGGTTTTTAATAAGGTCGTATTTGAGGATGATTTATCCCAACCCTTTTTGCATTTTCATCATAATGAATGAATGAATTTTTCAAATTAATACTCTTTTGGAATATTCTGATATAGGGGATGGGTGAAGCAAATGATGCTCACATCTCAAGGGTGGACTAACCGAAGGTTCACACTCGAAGAAAAATGGGCGGACAAACTAACAAGGTTCGCACTCGAAGGGTGGATGAACCGAAGGTTCACACTCGAAAATAAGGATGGATAGAACGAAGATCCACACTCAAAAGGTGGACGAATTGAAGATTCGCACACAAGGGATGAACGAACTATTGATGTTCGCATCCCTAGAGATTGTAATATTGTGGAAACATTTATTTAAAGGATAGACGCATCAAAAATAAATAGCCTGAAGCAATATTCATCTGAAAAATTGTCTACAGGTATAAAATTCTAAAAGACAAAGAAGGAGTGGCGAACAAAGCCGAAAAAATCAAGATTTATATAAATTAAGTTAGAAAGGGTTACAGATAAAGTTAATTATAAGAACTCGGAGGAGGGATTTCTACCCCACGACCTCGAGGAGGTGGAGGTGATCTTCTTCGAGCAGCCTCTTCATGGAGCATCCTCCTTCTAGGTCCCCAATGTCTTATGGCCTCTAATTCTGCTTCGCCTTTTTTCTTTTGGCTGATATATTCTTGGCGCGAAGCTTCACCAGCGGACTCAATCAAAGCGTCATCCTCCAAAGGCATGTGCCATGGTAGAGATGTATCAACATCCTCATCTTCATGGGGATGAAACCTGGAAGACGTCTCCGAATGACCTTCCCCAAGACCATAGAAATGAGCACGGAATGATTGAGGATCACTCTCCATAAATCGAGAAACCCGCCTATTGAGTATTTTGAAAGTAATGGATTCAGGGGGGATTTGCTGGAGGGATAGGGTTTGGTTCCTTTGGGTATTCTTCAGGGCGATTCACCAGAGTGTCAGAAAATATGATTCGACGCGGGCAATCATTCAATGTCTTTCTTTTTCTCTGATCGAGAAGGTTGAACACCTTTAGGCTTTGTTTTTTGGATCAAAAACTTGGCATGAAGGGGTAATTCTCCCTATTTCCTACTAGCTACTTGGTTAGTGCGAGCTTTGGGCATGTCTGAAGGAGGAAGTTGAGTCCCCGAAGGATGGGATCCTTCAGGGCAGAAGAAGTAGATTTTGTTATGGCCTCAGAAGATGAAGCATCTTTCGCCAGCCTGGAGATGATTTATTCTGTCATCTCCACTACGTGAGGAAGATCAGCAGAAAAAGGCTTGAAGAACTCCTCAATCATAGTTTCAGCCTTCTTAAAATCTTCATCCGAAGGAAGCTCCAGATAATTTTCTGCGCTGGAAAAGGCTATAGCCTTCAGATTACGCAAATTCCTTGGCTAGGTCTTTTGTTTAAAAATTAACGCTTCCGAAGGAACCCGTTGAAGAATTTCTTAACTATTCCTCATCAGGGGGATAGGATTCCCAGCGCTATATGCTTGAAGGTACGGAGTGTACCTTCGAAGGATAGAGAAAACTAAAGGGGTTAATTATTCGTCCAAGATTGATGGCAGTGCTATTATCCTTAGCAATGTATTTCCAAAGGTAATTTGCCCTCTCGTCAGAAGGCTTGGAAGCTTTGGGCTTGTATATGTTGGAATCTTTAAACGCTGGAAAAAGAGGTTTTGAAAATTATACATAAGTTCAGAAATGAAGAAGACAAAGGGGAGGGAGACAAGGAATTGCTTCCCAATATTAAAATCCCTGCACATTAGAAAAAGGGTAGTATTGACCAAAGGAGATTGCTAGTTCCCACTAAGAAGAAAATAGTGTTTTGGGTCGTAATCCTTAGAAGGGATGCCAGTGAAGTAAACCCATCCTTTTCTTGGGGATAGGAAGTATTTGGGGTTTTTCCCTGAACAGACCCTCACGTAGCAAAGATGAAAGTCCTCCAACCCTAAACCAAGGTCTTTAATAAGGTGTAGGAGGACAAATCCACTCATCACACGAATGGAATTTCCAGTGAGTTGCAGAAGGTAAATGTTGTGGATAGCTAAGAAATAATGAAAGAATTGTGGTAAAGGTAATCTTAGATTTTGAAGGTAAAGGTCGGAAACGACGATCTAGCAGGGAGGTAATATCGAAAGGTCTTCTCTCCAGTTGGTCTATTGAGGCCCTAAAAACTTCAAGTTTGCAGTCAACATGAATTTCACATTCCCGGCGAATTTTTCGAATCAGAATATTGTTTAAGGCCGCCTGAGCGGGAGGAATTACAGAAGATGCGGGAGAAGAACTAGCCCTTTTCGAAGAAATTGGGAGAAGCAAGAAGTGGGTTTTGGGAAGTTGAGAAGACAAAAAATGGTAAAAGAGCTCAGAGCAATAAGGGGAAGAGGAAGAGTGAAAATGAGTTAGTGTGTTGAAGAAGTTTGATATAAAAGGGGGGAAAAAGGCAATGATGGCACTGAAAATCTCAACAAATGCGGGAATACGAAAATCTGAAAAGTTCGGCTGCCAATGTCAGAGTATGATGTCACTCAGATGATTTTTGTTTGAATTCTCAACTTTTGAGAATCCAAAAAAAAAAATGAGTGGGAAATGGGTGGGGAAAATGTGAAGTTCCTCACGTGACATATTTTCATTGGTTAAAGGAAGAAAGGTGCCGAAGCAAGATACGAAACGAGACGGAGGGTGAGTCAACCAAGGTGCCGAAAGAAGATACAAAGCGAGACGAATGATGAGTTAAGCGGAGGATCGAAGGATGTTCGTCCCGGAGGATCGAAGGATGTTCATCCTTCGAGGATCGAAGGATGCTTGCCTCGGAGCATCGAAGGATGGTTCCCGAAGGATGAAATGTAACTTAGTTTGTCTATAAATACGATATACTTGTAATTATTTTGCATAACTTTTCATTCTGAGAGAAAATCTAAGAATTCTGAGATAGAGAATATTGTTTATCTATTTTTTTCTTTGATAGTTTGAAAATTCTTGAGTGATTGTGTATTTGATTCGATTGACTTTCAATAAAGAAAAAGATTATTATTTGTGTTATTTTTTTTACAAACAGGAACCTTACATACCACATTATAAGCCCGGACTTCAACCAAACTTAAAAACATATTACTAAAAGATAAGGTCAGAATAAAATTGAGCTGTAAGGGTCTTTGGCCCGCAAGTTTGGACAGATTATTCAATTTAGACTGGCACTGAAATTAGCTAGTTATATTATGTTTAGTGTAGTACGACACTAACAAAAGTAGATATAGAATCTAATATGTGATGCAGACCAATACTAACAAAAGGAAGACATAGAGTCTAATATATGGACCAAATATATATATATATATTAATTTTCGAAATATTCAAATTAATTTTAAAATTTTTAGATTTGGTAAAATTAATATAATGTAATGAATATTAGTATTTTTTATAAATCAAGTTATTAGTATTAAATTGAGTATTATAAGTAAATTACTTACACATAAATTTTTTGCTAATACGTTGTTCTCACCTAGTTAGTAAATGGGTATTCCAATAACTTCTCATTTTTGTTTTCCCATGAAAATATTATCAAAAGTAGTTAGAAAATATTAGTTTATTGGCATAAGTCTTGTGATTTATAGCAAAGATACCCTTAATTTTTTTAATTTATACTAGATACCCACAACTTAGGGGTTATGTTGCCATTAAACTATAAGATGGGAGAATGCAAACCTCGATAATTTTAAAAGCCACTAAATTATAATTATTGTTGTCATTAATTTAAATAAAATTTAATTATAATATTTGTTGTAATAAGTCTGTGTTTTATATATGCAATTAGAGTGTCTGTGTTAAAATAAATAAGTAAATTTATGAAATTAAAATAAAGAAGTGATCAAGAAAAAGTTCAAAAAAGAACTTACTTAAAAAAAAAAAAAAAAGGAAAGAATTGTTAAAGATGAAAGTTTATGATAAATAATAATAATTTATTATTACATTATTTATATCGACTAAATAAATCA
>WUAT03284234.1:0-10962 GCA_010015005.3 Ulmus americana | reverse complement strand
CATATATATTACACATTTTTCACTCGCATTTGATTCCAAGCACTTACTTGGCCATCGGAGAGTTATCGGAGGGATAGCCCTCGATTTCTTGCACGTTTTCTCTTTTGTAGGGTATGTTGTGTTAGTTAGAAAAACGCATCAACATACAATATAATTGCGATAAATTAATACTTGACAAATAAATAACCTTGATTAAATAATATTTTTGGACTATCCCGACTTGGGACCAATATGTTAAATTAATAATTCGTTATAAGGTAATATATATTAAAAAAACATATAGGTCTCACTTGATATATAAATTAATAATCTCATTATATATCAAAATTAAATATATAAACGACTCAATTTGGAGGCTTTTGTAAAATATGACTCCAATATTATTTATTTACTCTTAAAATTGGTGTCTCTTGAGCCCTCATCTCTAACTTTTCTTAATTCATTAGTTTGTTGTAGAAATGAATAGATCCATGACTTCTATTTAATAAGAATAATTACATTCATGAACTTGTTTTAGTTAAACAAATAAATTAACTATACATAGAATGTAAGTTTTAGTTTATTACTAAAATAGATTGATCCTTAACTTCTATTTAATAACACTAATTACATTTATGAACTTGTTTTGGTTAATAAAAAATACATAGAGTAATGATAATTTGTAATTCGATAATTAGATAATATTCGTATAATCACAATATTTAATACATGTATTAAGTTCAATGTTTTGAAAAAAAAAATAGAATACTTTGATAAATTAATATTTTATTAATTAATGTATAAATTAATCAGTTATTAATTTATGATTAAATAAAATCTCAATTAATTAATAAATTTCCATGGTTCCAAAGATATTAATTTATAGAGGTTTATATATGTATATATATATAACACAAATAGGTTGAAGGTTTACAATTATTCTTTTTATTTTTATGTGTATTTGTTATGTGTGTTTTTAAACATGATTTGAAGATACTTCTATTCTTGCTATTTTGGCACTTCATAAATCTTTTGCATATCTAATTTTCGCAATGTTGAAAATGCATTTATCTTTAAACAGGGTTATTCCTTCGGTTCTTTTCAACATGTCACATTTGGAGTATTTTCAACTTTCAAAGAACAATTTTGAGTCTACCATCGTACTAGATAATATATGTCAAAATCCTCTTAATTTAGTGAATCTAACTATGGAGGATTGATTCCAACTCAATTTTCGCAATGTGGAAAGCTTCGTGTTATTACATTAGCATTGAATAACTTGGAAGCATACCTCAAACTATTAGAAATTTGACTAATTTAGAAGAGCTCCACCTGTCCGAGAACAACCTGACAGGTAAATTACCCCTTGCCCTTCATATAATGAACTATAGCACTGTTAATTCATATTCACATAGCATAGGCTAAAGTTAAATGGTCAAAAGAAAATTTTGTTTTCTTCCATAAATAAATTTAATTTCAAATTCAGCAGTCAAAATTAATATGTAAAATACAATTGTATGGTTATCCTCATCTAATAAAGGGATATTTACATTTTGGTTCATGTGATTTGCGTTAATTGTAAAATATATCTCATTTTCTAATAATTACATAGTGATACCATATAGTTTCGGTTTACAACAATTGAGTACCCTGAGACATGTGAAATGTCCAAAATATCCTTCTAAAAATTTATTTACTTCGTTTTTAATTTTAATTAGAGAGGGACAGTTAGTTTTTGATTTTTTGTTTTAGTTTTAGGCTTTAATAGTTTTAATTTTTAAATTATAATTTATTTTGTTTATTAAAAGGTAATTTAGAAATTTTTGGAAAAATTGTGTTGACTTGGGTATCAAATTATTATAAACATAAATTATAAAGTATTTTTATGTGATAATTGAAAAACAAAAATACTTTTTTACAATTAACACAAATCACTACCAAAATGTAATTATGTAATGGAGCATAAATTTTTTATTTTTTAATAAAAAAAAAAAGTCATACGTCATGGACAATGATTTATAAGGATTTTATAGATTTGAAGCATCTCTATCGAGAGTTGAAATGGGTGTAGGTCAAAACAATTTCATGTTAGCTACCAAAATATATTTTGAAATTTATGCAAGAACGGCTTTGAAGAATACGCCGGAAAACTAATTGGAAGAAAAGAAGAAGATAATTGCTTTAACTCAAAAGTAGGACGCGCTATACAATTGGAGTTTAACAGAAATATAGTAAGATGTTGCGACTATGGGTCTCACGTGTCTTCACTTTGTATGATATTATCCCTTTTAGGTTTAAGCTGGCATAAATTTGTTTTTGGTCTCTACTTAAAATGTCCAGAAAATTAGGCATAATATCATTTTTGTTAGCATATTTTTGTTTTATCTCACATTATTTAATTTTTTTTTTTGGTTTTTATTATCATGTTTAAGACATTTTTGTCCTCATTTTCAACTTTCTTCCTCATGTCTCGAAAAAGAAACAACTGATTGGATTAATTATCAATAATCAGTCAAAAATTAGCCACTAATTGGACCTTCAACCACCGGTTAGATTTTTAACAACGGACCAAAAATCAACCATTGGTTTACTTTTATTAAAAAAAAGTAACTACTAGTTGATTTTGTAAACACATAGCATTTTAGTCTTGAAAAATACAAAAAGTGATAATTTTCAAAATTTTAATCTGTCATAATATTTTTTAAATAGTTTTAAAAAAGTGATATTTTTATAAATGTTCGAGTCAAGAAATGATCTCGTCCAAGTCAACTCCGGGCCACTACCACTATGGACCCCAACTTTCTCCACATTGATATGATTTTGTCCACTTTGAGACTAAATCTACACAAATTTGCTTTTAATAAATTCTACCCAAAATGCCTCGTACCAATAAAAATAATCTCCATATTTATAAATCTATGATCATCCTCATAGGCAGTCAATGTGACTTGTTGTCGCATATTTAACATAAGAAAAACAAAAGATATAAGAAAAGAACATATAGTGCAATATATAGTCCTCAAACAACAAATTGCAGTAATGAGGCCCTGTTAAGCAAAGAATGCTTGAAAATTACTCTTAGTAAAAGGTTTTCAAAGATCAAAAAAAGAAAGAACATGTTTGGATTATGATGTTTTCAAAAAACAATTTTTTGTTGCTTTAGTTTAAAAAATTGTTCCAACATATTGCTCTCGGGTGCGAGCTGCCCCGACAGTCTGGTCCCAGGCAGCCTTTGTAGTCCAGTCTCGGGCGTCCCTAGCAGACCAATCCTAGGTAACATTGGAGTCAAGGAGAAAAAAATTACAAAATGATGTTTTGTCATTGGTTTTAGAAAACCTTGAAAACATCAAAATAATGTTTTCTGTTTTCTTGATTTTTTTCTTTTACTCAGTTTTAAGAAAACTGTTTTGTGAAAACAATATTACCAAACAACAACAGATAAAACAGAAAACTGGTTTTTAATTATGTTACCAGACAACAAAAAATTTGATTTTAAACCTACAGACATATGTCACCGCAAAAGATTTTTTTTTTATAAAAAAAATTTTGATTGGTTTTTTTTATTAATTTTTTTGTTATATATTTTTCATTTGTTTCTTGAAATGAATTCCAAATAAAATAATATTTAAAAAAAGTAAAATAAATGTTTACAACTAATATAAATAAAAATAAATAAATGTTTACAACCAAATAATAAATACAAAATAATCAAAATTAACCTAATTATCTCCTTAGTGTTCATCCTCATCCTCTTCTTTCGCATTTGTAGCAGGTTGTTGATTAAAGTTGGAAAATTGCAGGAAGTGACTAGTGAACTAAAGATGAGGCATCTGATTTTATAATTCGACAATAAATTGGCTCATAGAACGCATAGAATCCTCTATAACATCTAGCCCTGGTGTGACTCTGCATGAATGGGGCTAGATGAAGATCCAGGTGTAAAGCTGGTATGTGAACCACCAGTTGGGGAAGTAGAACTTCCGACGTCCTTCACTTTCCAGCCAACTCCTTTCACATGACCGCGTCGTTCATCGAGCATTCTTTTTGTAATTGCGAGCTCGTCCACTTCAGCACTTAATGAACTAGTCTCCTGAGTTTGAGAGTGGAGCTCCTCTGTACAATCTAGTATGAAATTTTACAATTAATATTAAATTACATAGTCTTGTGCCACTCTCTCGTTCACCCACCGTCCTTTCATGTCAGTGTGAAACATCAAGATCGAGTTGATCACCCTAGGCCATTCTTCGGTTTCATGGTTTCTCTATACAATAATTAACAAAGTATGTTAACAACATTTAAATATAACATTAATTTATAAGTAACAATTTATAAATTTAAATTGAAGTTTTACCTTCTTCTAACACGTTGCTGGATAGGTCTGACCCTTGCAAACTACTGTACTTTGATTTTTTTTCTTGTTAGATTTATTTTTCGCGGATCGTGCCTGAAAACAAATAATTAAACAACATTTCAAAAAAAAAAGAAAAACATTGTATGATGAATAGTAATTAAGTTGAATACTTACTACATATGTTGGGGAGGTAAAGAGGTAGACACACTTAACCCACTCGACGACACTCAAGTTGAAGAATGGAACATTTGGCCCGTTGAGCTTGTAGTGGATGTAGCAATCATACATGTAGTCACAGTATCGATCTTAGGCCATCCGATTGATACCCACTCGCACTGCTTGGTACTGAGCATCAGATTGATTTTCCTGCATATCAAAATAGTGTTATAATAATTTAAATTACATTAGCTAGGTTACCATAATAATTAAAAAATAAATAAAAAAAATGCATCATATTCAAATTAAAAAAAAAATTAATTGTGCGAAAATTTATATGTTGAATTTATGGCTTTTTTTTTTATTGATTTTTCTGTATTTTGTGCTATATGTAATTTGTTAGGAAAAAGGTGTATAGGGTGTAATTTCCTCAAGGAATACTGAGTCCTATGCTTTCTTTTATATTTTGTCAAGTTAGGGTTCTAATTCAATATTTCTATCTTTGAAAAAAAAAAAGGAAAAAAGAATAATTCAAACTGTGTTTTCTATTAGAAATAAGAAAACAATAAATCGGAATTGTTTATCATTCTAACTGTTTCTTGATTCATCTATTTTCTTGCTTTCAGTGAAGTGTTGTCCTTTAACTCTCCTCCTTTGAAATCGTAACTCGGAATTCCACTACTTTTTTTTTTTTGGTTGGTTAATAACCCTGAAATCAAAAAGATTTTAGAATATGCTTGTAGTTTATCATTCAACCAATTGATTAATGGGACTGATATGATGATCGTGATTCACATGTCTTTTTTGGAAATTGGACTCAAATGTACTTTATTGTAGCAAGGTACCACTACAAGAAACAGAGTATAGCGACGACATCCATCGTCACGTTCATGTTGTTGGTACAGGTTTCAAGGCTATAGCAACGATAAATGTCGTCGCTAAATTGTTTTTTAATTTTTTTTTATTGCTTTATGAAATCAAATTACAGTAAAATTAATATTCTGAAAACTTAATTAGGAATATACATATCAACTATTGGGGCCAATATTTGCTTGGGCCCATTATGCCGAGTTAAGTTCGAATGGGCTTAGAAAGGCCCAACTCGCTAGAACAAATCTAAATGGCCTAGGCGTAATAAATTCCTTATAAGAAAGTACGAACGAACCAGGCCCATCTTATATCAATCAAAGACTCGATCTGCCACGGTAAAAGGCGTGGAATGGACTACACGAAGACTAAGGGAAAGGGCAAACCACTTTTCTATTTGTTATGAAAACCAGGAGGACTCGGACTTCTTCTCCCCAAGATTGAAGGAACAGCCGATCAACAAACCCCTAAGTTCAGAATGTCTCCTAAAATAAAAAATGAAAGATCCTATGGCAACAAAAGGGGAAAATTCTGAGCTTATGGGGGCAAACTATTTGAGAACTTTGAACAAAAAAGCTCACTCTTAAGCAACTTCCAACTTCCATATAGACGATCTAGTTCAACCTCGGCACTTGGCACCATGAACAGATATTCGCTCCTTTGATCGGAATCTACTTTCTTCCGAATGGGTTTATCCTTTTACTTTTAATTCAATATAGCCATTCTTATATTTGTTTTTATTACTCTTGATCGGAATCTTACTAACTTGAGCATCAGAGTATACTTGGCCTGTACCACCCCGATGTCATGGATCTTTGGTCAACTCTATTTTGATTTTAGGTCTCTGATGCCCCTATTCATTAATTGTAGACTAATATTAGTCTCTACAATTTGGTGCCCACCGTGGGCCCCCAAAGATCATTATATAAAAACAAAAAATAGAACCTTGATCATGGAACAATCACCAAGCAGTTCGGAACTAGATGCCCAGATCGCCACTTTGACCCAACAAATGGCTGAGAATACTAAAGGAATGTAATAGCTAGATACTGAGATTCCACCAGTTGTGATTTTGAATGAACATTGAGCCAATGGCAAGCTTGGATGTGGAAACCCCTACATCAAAAGGCAGTCCAAGCAGAGTAAAATAAACCATGACTGACCATGTTCAACTGAATGATGCAGGCAAAGTCAACCGAACTGTAGGGGTTGGAGATCCAACCGAAAAAGAAAAAATCGTCCCCCCAAACACCACGCTACACCTGCCCACGCATGAGATAGAGCTCCAATGGCGCTTCACAAAAATAGAAGACATGATTTGAAGGATCCCATAGATGCCCACACCAACAAAGAAATGTATGTTCTGTAAACTGCTACATCGACTCACTATTCACAAAAACATTGTGTTAATTGAGATGCCAAAGAATTTTAGCTTCCCAAATATTAAATTGTATGATGGAACCACTGATCCAGAGACCACATTGTACAAAAAGCACAATCAGAGAAGTAATCCTACCAGTCTATGCCAAAGGGGTAAAATTAACACACTAAATTCCTTGAGCTACACTGTCCAATTACTTATAATCTCATTCTGGGAAGACCATGGATACAGGAAATGGAAGTAGTCTCCTAGACTTTTCACCAAGTCATACGATTTTCGATGAAATGGGTGGTAAGGTAAATGAGAGGGGGCCAACAGAAGTTGAAACATTGCTATGAAACAACAATGAAACCGATGCAAGAAACAAATAGTTTATAGCAATTACAGCAAACAAAAGAGAGTCTGGATGGAAAAATACAGCCACAAATGGAGGATATCAACGAAGTCATCCTTCACCCAAAGTATCTAGATAACAAAGTTCAAATTGGGGTGAAACTTGATGAATAACTACGCCAAGACTAATTGAATTCCTTAGCAAAAACTATAGCTGCTTCGCCAAGACACACACAAATATGACTTGAATTAATCTAGAGGTGGCCGTCCATAGGCTACAAGTAGATCCAGATTATCCATCGATGAAACAGAAAAGACAAAAGTTTGTACCGGAACGGAACAACATCATC
Organism: Ulmus americana; assembly: GCA_010015005.3. Lineage (NCBI taxonomy): Eukaryota > Viridiplantae > Streptophyta > Magnoliopsida > Rosales > Ulmaceae > Ulmus > Ulmus americana. The sequence goes on along the minus strand of WUAT03284234.1, from coordinate 3,545 downwards.
AACACAGAGATCTAGAAGTGATTGATGCTCAATCCATGTGGGAAGTACAGTATCTAGATTGGCTAGTAAACATTGTGTTCGTGCAAAAGAAAAATGACAAATGGAGGGTCTGCATTGACTTCTGAAAAAAAAAAAAAAAAATACCTTGGCCAAAATGTGGCAATCAACCAATCTGGCTAGGAATCTTTATAATCTAGGTTATATGTTGCTTCCTTTCTCCTTGTTTGGAACTTTTAGTGAATGGAATCAAGTAGTGGAAGTCCAGGTGTTGGTTTTCTAAACCACCACCGACTTAACCCTCTATTACATGTAAGGGTAGCCTTATTTAATTCCACACTATATGCTAATCAACCAATAGGAGCTAAGATTAATATGTTAATCAAATTTTAAGTCTCCTATACATAGGTTAAACTGAAGAGATGGATGCTTGTTGCTGAAAACACTCCCAAGCTCTCTCATTCTCTTCATCTTTGCCAACCAAGCACACCAAGAACAACCCCTTTGTTCTTGCTCGTTTAGCTTCATTTTGAATCTGATTTCCCAAGCACAATTTAGGTAAGAAGTAAGATTCAATTAAATCTAAGAATTTGAAATTTTAAACTAAGTTTAATCCATGAAAAGCTGGATTTTTTCAGGAGCAATTCCTTGGCCAGCAAAGGGGAAAGTAGGAGGAAACTCAATCAAAACATCTCCAATCAAGTTTTTAGGTAAAAATTCTACAATCTGAGGATTGAGAAAATTTCTTGCATGTGTTTAGGTATTTATACTAAAGGATTTTGTAATTTCATGCAAGCCCTGATTGGGTTTAAGATTAGAAGTTTGAATGCATGTTCTACCTAGGACAATTTTGAGACTGATTTTGCATGCAATAGTTGAATGGTTAGATAAACCCCAATTTTATCCCATAATAGCTTGTTAGAAAACTTATGAAGTCGAGTTCTCCCTTTCAAAATCTTAGAGAAAACTACAAGGGTAGAATTTATGTTATAGGGTTCAAAAGGCAAACTTCTCAACAGGGAAACTGATATACTCAATTTTAAAAAATCAAGGTTTTAAACATGTTTAAACGAATAAATTGAAGGATTTTATGAACATGCAAAAAGGAAATATGTGAAATTAAGATTTTAAATGAATAGAATGAGTTTTTTTTTTTTTTGGAGATTTTATAAATTTAATTGTTGATTGGAGAATTGTCTTATAAAATTATGTTAAGGCTAGAAACTTTGTTAAGGCATGATACATTGCTCTCTATTGTCGCCAAGTTACGTATAACTAATGAAGTTATTTTTGAGTTATTTTTTCTACATTAATAATTTAAAGAGGGTAGTAAAATTTTAGGACTGGTTTGAATGAAAATGACTTTAAATTGATCAAGTTCTATTGGTTTGAAAATAGGTAGGTCAGGCTAGACGAATTTAAGTGTTTTTAAGTAAAAGAATTTTCAAAACAAATATTCAGGACAAAGTTTCAAAAAAATAAATTTCTAAGAAAGAATCTTCAAAAACCTAGGTAGCTTTCAAAATTTATTTCAAATGATTTGGAATCGAAATGAGTATATTATAAACAAAACAAGTTATAGGGTCCTGTTCGGTAGATTTTGGCAGATTATGTTACGGAATCTTAAAGAGTAATTATGGAAAGAGTAAGGGTTAAAATTTAGTAGTGCTAAGTCCAACTTGAATTTTTAAGTATGGAATCTCCTTCTAAGTATGGAATCTCCATTCCTAGCTATTGTAATACAAGTGGAATGGGCATCCCATTGGCTTGGGTAAGCATTGTTGCCATATGAGCTATTGTGGTAGCGATCGGGTAGATGCAGTTCTCTGCACTTCGAGCATTTCTAGCATTTTCAACATTATTCACCTGGCTAGGACTTGGATTCCTAGTGTTGCTCACATTTGTGTGGAAATTCTTGTTCCTAGCTAGTTGACCTTGGCTACGTAGCGCTCCTTTTTGTCCCTAGGAAGCTTGATTTGTAGTCTCAACTATGGCAGTGTTGGATTGTCTACCTCAACCGTTCGTGGTCAATGTTGTTTTGCTAACCGTGTGATAGTTTAGGTAGGGTAGGAATAAGTGTTTAAGGCTAATTGTTTAGGTCAGGGTTTCTAGTAAGAAAATGTGTATGTTTTCAACACAAGGTGCTCCTTCTAGAAGCAAACTGTTAATGCCAAAAATCGAGTGAACGATTAACACTAGATTACATCAACAAAAGTCCAAGTCAGGATGGATGACCTGGAGGAACGAGTCCTTAAACGCAAGACTAGGTGATGCCAATGCTAATATAGAGGAGAAATTATAATTTGCAAAATAGAAAGGCAATTAGAGATCGGGGGAGCTATTCTCATGAATATACTTCGATGCTTAAGTCAGATCGAGAAGTGAATAATTCAATAGAGAGAACAACTAAGGTTTTAGAGTGCATACCTTTGGAAAATGAAAATGAAGGGTATTTATAGGGGTAACTTAGATCAGAGGATCAAGCCAACTCATTGTATTTTCACGGGAAGCTAAATCAACCTTCAAAGGATACATTTGTCATAAAGATTTCAAATATGTCTGAATAGGACAAGCTTGTCCAAATGTAGATGGTTGTGTCCACAAGACAAGGAGCCTTGTAATAGCGCATTACTTGGGCTTTTGTAAGAATTAGAAATGTAAAGTCTTGCCTTGATCTATAATTTCAAGACTATCTTTGTCAAAAATTATTGAAGAGATATCGCATATCAAATTGACTAAATGTTAAGAAGAACCTTAAGAATGAAGAGTTCCAAAGGAAATTTGTAATTCAATACAACTCAATAGCGACTGAGTTAAAAGCTTAGCTTACTAGTTTGCAATTGATCAGAAAACCACACAAGCACTAGACGTGACACTTATGCGAGTCAAAATAGTATACCATGGCTCGTATGCCTTGTTTCTAAGTTAAATGCACTAATTTAGGTTAGCTTGGTGAGCCATACGAGCCAGCCTTGAGACATAAGAAGACTCTTGTACCCAGGCTGACTAGGCACCCCTGTGACAACCAAATGCCTAAGCTGGGGCTAGCTTGGCAGGCTGTGTGAGCTAGCCTCTGGATGCAAGCATATCCCCACTCGGGCCATCGATCATCCCTGTGTGAGCTAGCGCTCAGGCAGGAGGCAGTCGATAGGCTACACAAGCCTGCCTCAGGGCATAGGCAATCAAGGGGCAAAGCATATGTGGAAGTCCATCTAGGCATATGCAAGGCTGTTGAGCATGAGGCGTGCAAACGATTGAGGTAAGTTAAGCAAGCCACCTGCGTCAACTTGGTAGGCTAGCCTGCGGGCCAGCTCAGCATGTGCTAGGTGCGGTAAAAGGCCTCTACATGCACTTCCAATATCACTGCGAGCTAGCTTAATAGTGTTGGGTGCCCTATATAGGGTGCTATTGGTACTTGTCTCGAACTAGTTGAGTAGGCCAAGTGCCTCAAATGGGGTACTACAGGTACCTTGTTAGGATAAGTGCTATGTAAAGCAACGTTTTATCCTAATATGTAAAGACATTTATTTATTAATTGAAATAAAGAA
>WUAT03284123.1:0-10962 GCA_010015005.3 Ulmus americana | reverse complement strand
CTAAGGCACCAGAGGAAAATACGAGGCGTCGAAGGATGCTTTGATGGAGGCGCCGAAGAAAGATACGATGCGAACTGAAGGATAGGTGAAGTGAAGGTTCGAAGGATATTCTAGGCTGAGGTTCAAAGGATGCTCTATGCTGAGCATCGAAGGATGGGCTTAGGGGAGCTTAATTTTCGGAGGGTGAAATGTAGCTTTAGTTTGCCTATAAATAGGAAGCATTTGTGATCTTTTAGGCATGATTCTTTCATTTGTGAAAACTCAAGAATTCCTAGAGAGATAAAATTGTTCATCTAATTCTTTCTTAGGGAGTTTAAGAGTCTTTGAGTGATTGTTGTAACAAATTCATTTGATTTGTAATAAGAAGAGATTTATTGTTTGTATTATTTTGGTACATAAAATTGGCGCCATCTGTGGGAATCTGATACAAGAAGTCAGAGACAGCGATTGAGCATAGGAGAATCAAAGACCAAGTCCTTTCAAATTTTCTTTACGAATTCGTCAATTTGTGAAGATTTCTAAGTCAAAATTCAACCGAGAAAGAAACAATGGCACCGAAAAGAAGAGGATCAACAAAAACCAAGATTTCACGAAGCTTGGAAGAATCAAGCAATCCAAAGGCATTGCAAATAGACCAATTAGCAAAGATGATTCAAGGATATGAAGAGAAGAATAATGCAACTGCAGAGATAATGATGGAGATGAAGAAAATGTTTGACAAGAAACTCCAAGCTCTAGAAAGGGAAAATAAAGCACTAAAAGAAAAAGCTAAGAATTCAAGACAATCAAAGACCGGGAGAAATTCAATCAGTCAAAGCAAAAGAACAAAGGAGGAGAGTGAGATAAAGATAGTGGAGAGAAGCACCAAAAGTCCTGAGAGTTCGGCAGCGTCAAGCTCAAGAACTATCAACAGCAACAAAAGAGCTAATCGACATATAAAAAGAAATGATTCCAAAAGAAAGGAGAAAGAAAAGGCGACTAATCTGTTAGAGTTAAATGAGAAAATTATTAAAGAAGTGGTTTGAAGAGTAGGAAAGATTCCAGCAAGTAGCCCAATGGACAAAACGGAAGAATCTATGAGAGGAATTTCGAAGTCACCATTTTCATAGTGGATAATGAAGGAAGTAAAGCCAAGAAACTTCAATCCACCTATGCTAGAAAAATTTCAGGGAAAGTCTGATCTAATCTCTCATCTCCTACAGTTCAAGTAGAAAACTTCTCTAGAAGAAATCACCGAAGGATTGATGTGCAAATTATTCTCGACAACCTTCACTGAGTGAGCTTTAAGTTGGTTTTGTCAATTTCCAAAAGGTTCAATCCAAAGCTTCGAGCAATTTAGCAGGATATTCTTGGAGCAATATAAGAGCAACTATCCGCAGAAGAAGACAATAGCAGATCTACACCTAGAGTAGAGGTATGATGAGAATACTAGACAATTCCTTGATAGATTCACCGAAGTGACATAATAGATACATGAGCTAGATTTAAGGCAAGCAACAAACTTCTTTGTTCGAGGGATAATCAATGGATCGTTGGTCCATGAAAGGTTTATTGAAACTCTTCATGAGGATATGAACGAAGTGAGAGCGAAGGTGGAAGGGATCATCCTAGTGGAAGAAAATAGACAGAGAATAGCTAAGAATGCAGCCATTGCAATTGCTCAGAATAATCATCCGAAGTATCAAGAAGTGAAAAGGAAGCCAGAGGAAAGGCAACAGTGACCCGGAGGAAGATCCGATCAAACGAAAAGACCAGTAGAAAATCAAAGGAATTATTATAACTGCAATCCATAGAAACGGTTCAAACCTGAAGAGGAGGGTTCTGATTACACTTTCACCATGCCGCAGGAAAAAATCTTCGTAGAATTGAAGGATCATAACATTTTTTGTACCCCGAAGCCATACAATGTGCTGGATCATTTAAAGGACCAAAGCTAGTATTGCATTTTCCATGAAGATTATGGACATACTTTGGCTACGTGCAGAAATTTGTACTATTAGCTTAGGGCTATGATGAAGAAGGGGAGCTACAAACATATTTGAAGAGTAAAACCCAACGAAGTTAGCAGCACCATTACCATGGGAGAGCCGAGGCAAAGATAAGGTAGAACAAGCAGGAACATCAAAGGCTGGGGAGAATCTGCGAGTTGTCTCCTTTATTCACCGAGAGAAGGATGAGAAGTAAGGAACATATAGGGAGTTCGAAGGTAGAAGATTAGAAAGAGTATTGAGGACGATGGCCTTGAAAGGTTATGTCAACACCATTTCTGGAGAACAGTTTTGCCAAGAAAAAGTTCCAATAGTCTTTTCGGATTAAGACCTGGAGAAAGTTAATCTTCCGCATGTAGATCCATTAGTAATTAAACTTCAAATTGGGAATACTCTGGTGTCAAGGGTATTAGCTGATGGAAGAAGCAGCTTCGACATTCTCTTCTGGGATGCTTTCCGGAGGATGGGGATAGAGAAAGAAGAAATTCGGCCAGTTAAAACTTCGCTCCATGCTTTCAATGGAACTGAAGTTAAACCACTTGGGGTAGTAGCATTGCCAGTACACACGGTGGATCGAGTAATAGAGGCCAAATTCCTGGTGGTAGATATCCCTTTGGCCATGAATGTTATAATGGGAAGAGAATGGATTCACGCAGTGAAGGGTGTGGTATTGACATTACATCAAGTGATGAGGTGCCAATCTCTAGATGGTATTTATACCATAGACATCAAGGGAGATCAATCGCAGAATCGGAGATGCTATAGCATAGAAAACAAGGAGGGAAGAATCCGGAGGATGACTAATAACCAAATCGAAAAATTTGATAAGGCAAAAGACAAAGAAAACGAAGTGTTGGAGGAAGAAAGTGAAAAATAGCAATTAAAGGGCTACTTGCTAACATATCTAAAGAAAGTAGAGGAGGAAAAAGATATTCCGGAAAATACAATTGAACGGCTGATAGAGGTTAATCTCGATTCGGGAGATTCAGAAAAAAAAGGTGTTGGTAGGAGCCCAATTAACGAAGACAGAAGGGAGAAGTAACAAAATGCTTAAGAAGAAATAAATATATTTTTTCCTAGTCACACAGGGATATACCAGAAATAGATCCTAAGGAAGCTAAGCACTGCTTGAACATTGATCCATCGTATCCTCCGGTAAGACAAAAGCAAAAAAGGTTTGCCCCAGAGTGAAACAAAGTGATAAGTGATGAAGTAGACATGCTTTTGGAAATAGATGCAATCGAATCATGCCAGTATCTACAGTGGCTATCCAATGTGGTGGTGGTTAAGAAGAAGAATGGAAAGTGGAGGGCATGTATAGACTTCACAAACTTGAACAAAGCTTGTTTAAAAGACAGCTACCCATTACTGAAGACAGACCAATTGGTGGATGCTACTGCTGGGTATGAAAGAATGAGCTTCCTAGATGCTTGCTCTGGTTATAATCAGATCAAAATTAATGAAAATGATAGAATTCACATAGCCTTCATCACAGAAAGGGGGTTATATTGTTACAAAATTATGTCTTTCAGTCTAAAAAATGTTGGGGCGACGTACCAAAGGCTTGTCAACCAAATGTTCAGCAAACATATTGGAAAGAAGGTTGAAGCTTATATAGACAATATGGTGATTAAAAGTAAGAAATCGAATGATCATATAGAAGTTATGGAGGAAATTTTCGGGGTCTTTTGGAAATTCTAGATGAAACTAAATCCATTAAAATGTGATTTTGGGGTATCGTCCGGAAAATTCCTTGGGCATGACATGAGCAAAAGAGGAATCAAACCCAATCCAACGCAAGTAAAATCTCTGTTAGAAATTGAAGAACCGAGAACTGTCCGAGATGTGTAAAGTCTAGCCGAAAAAATTGCTGCTTTGGGGAGATTCATTTCTAAAATGTCAGACCGTTGCAGACCATTCTTTTAGAGTATAAGACAATCATCTTCTTTAGAATGGGGGGAAGAGCAAAGCAGGGCATTTAAATAATTGAAGAACTACTTAAGCAGAACACCAATCTTGTCTGCATTGGAAGATTGAAAGGATTTGTGTTTGTATTTGGCTGTTTCTGAAGTAGTAGTAAGTGCAGTCTTAGTACGAGAAGGGAACAGAAAACAAAAACTAGTTTTTTATACAAGCAAGATGTTATTGGATGTGGAAACAAGATACAGTGATTTAGAAAAAAAATGGTTCTAGCTTTAGTTATTGCAAAGAAAAAGTTCAGACATTATTTTGAATCCCATCCAGTTACAGTGGTGATGAATTATGCAATCAGACAAATACTCTCTAAACCAGATCTTTCCAGAAGGTTAACAAAATGGGCGATTGAGATGAGAGTCTATGAGATTAAATATATTCCCAGAGTAGTGAAGAAGAGCCAAGTAATAGCCGATTTTCTTGTAGAATGAACCTACTGAAAAAGAACTCACTATACTCTCGGAAGAAGGAATACAGTGGATACTTAATACAGATGGAGCATCAAACAAAGAAGGATCAGGAATCAGAATCATCCTAGAATCATCCTCCGGAGTGATAGTAGAAGAATCTTTTCGACTAGAAGGATATATGACAAATAATGAAGTAGAATATGAGGCTTTGATCTATGGTTTAGAGTTGGCGTTAAAATTGGGAGTGCAAAATTTAAAGGTCCCTTTGGATTCAGAACTAGTGTCTGGACAAGTGAACAAAGTTTTTGAGACGAAAGATTAGAGAATGAAGGTTTATTGTGATAGAGTGACTCAATTGGTTAAATGCTTCCAAAAGATAGACATTCAAGCGATTAAGAGGGAACTGAATGCAAGAGCTAACAAGTTAGCGAAAGTTACAGCTTATGGGGAATATGAAAAAAAAGAATAGATTTACTACTTCAAACAAGTATTCTGCGGAGGTTAATATGATAGAGGCGGAAGATGAGTTAGAGCCTGAGATGTCAAAAGAAAGCTAGATGGACCCAATAATAGAGTATTTGAAAAACTCTAAGGAGCCTGAAGATAAAAGTCAAGCAAGGAAATTGAGGATAAAGGCCGCCAGATACACTCTCTTAGATGAAGTGTTATATAAAAAATTATTTTCTGAACCATTATTAAGATGCGTGACAAGAGAAGAGTCCAGGGCAATATTGAAGTCAATTCATTCAGGGGTATGTGGGAATCATTCTGGATGACGAAGCTTAGTTCAAAAAACATTAACCGTCGGATATTTTTGGCCCTATATGATGCAGGATGCCCAAGAGTTTGCAAGAAGTTGTAAGAAATGTCAGAAACATGGTTCGCTAATTCATCAACCCTCCGAATTTTGCAATTCAGTTGTTAGTCCTTGGCCATTCTTGAAGTGGGGATTAGATATAATCAGAAAATTACTTGTCGCAAAGGGTGGCAAGTGTTTCGTTCTTCTCACAACAGATTACTTCACTAATTGGGTTGATGCCGAAGTATTTTCGAGTGTCACTGCCAATGATGTGATCAATTTCATATGGAAGCCTTTGATCTGTCGATTCAGAATGCTGAAATTCCTCATAATGGATAATGGAACTCAATTCAACAATGCAAAAGTAGAAAGCTATGGAGAAATGCACGGGATAAAGATAAATTTTTCACCAGTTTATCATCCGCAAGCTAATGGGATGGTAGAGTCAACAAATAAGTTGATTGCGGGAAACTTGCGGAGGAATTTAGAAGAAAAAAGAGGGGCTTGGCTAGAAGAACTTCTGAAGGTACTATGGGCGCAGTGGGAGACAAAGAAGAGGGCAACAGATGAAACTCCTTTCGCATTAGTGTATGGAATCGAAGTAGTATTACCAACTGAAGCAGGATTACCGACTATAACCACTTTAGTAGCAAAAAATGTGGAGGAGAATCAAAGACAGTTGGCAAGAAATTTGGATCTCTTGGAAGAAGTTCGAGAATGTGCACAGATACGAAGAGCTGCATACCAGCATAAAGCAAGGGCTTTCTATGACAAAAAGGCAAAAATCAGGTGCTTCATCATAGGAGAATGGGTTATGAGGATGATTCCAGAAGTAATGCAGAAAGGGAAATTTAGTGAGCAATGGGAAGGACCGTATAAAATCAAGGAAGTGTTGGGCAAAGGAACATATAAGCTGACTAATTTGAGTAATGGAAAAGAAGTCCCAGAACATGGAAAATAATGTTTTTGAAGAAATATTATAATTGATGTAAATTTTTAAGGAGGGGCCTGCACTCTTTTCCTATACTCCAGTTTTGTCTCACTGAGTTTTTTGGAGATAAGTTTTTAATGAGGCAGTATTCGTGGATGATTTATCCCGACCCTTTTGTATTTTTACCAAAATTAATGAATAATTTTTTTTTTCAATTGAAGCACTTTTGAAATATTTTGAAATAAGGAATGGACGAGTCGGAAGTGCTTACATTCTAAAGATGGATGAGACAAGATGCACTTGCATATCAAGGGTGGACGAATCGAAGGTTCGCACTCGAAGGATGGACGAAGGGTGGATGAACTGAAGGTTTGCACTCGAAGGATGGATGAAGGGTGGGTGAACCGAAGGTTCGCACTCGAAGAATGGATGAACTAGCAGTGTACACATCCTAAGAATGGACAAGCCAGTAGTGCTCGCATTCTACACGTGGACGAGACAGAAGGAGCTCGCACCTCAAAGATTGTAATATTGTGGAAACATTTATTTAAAGGATGGACGCATCCAAAATAAATAAGTTGAAGCAATATTCATCTCAAAATTTTACAGGTACTGAAGTTCAAAGAGTAGAAGAGAAGTATTAATGGGATAAGGGAAATAAGAACTTTTATTAAGAGTTTATAAAGATTACAGATACAAGGAAAAAGATAATCATAAGAAGCCGGAGGTCGACCTTGAGGAGGTGACCTTCTTGGAGTTGGCTCTTCATAAAGCATCCTCCTTCTAAGTCCCCAACGTCGCATTGCTTCCATCTCGACTTAATCCTTCCTCCTTTGGTTAATGTACTCCTAGCGTGAAACTTCGCCGGCAAGCTTAATCGAGGCATCATCTTCTAGTGGTACACGCCATGGTAAAGATGTGTCAACGTCTTCATCTTCGTGAGGATGGAATATATAAGAAGTTGATGAATGACTTTCCCCAGGACGACAAAAACAAGCATGAAATGGATGGGGATTATCATCTTGCATGAATTAGGGAACCCGCCTCTTTAATATTTTGAAAGTAACAAATTCAGGAGGATTTATCGGCGGAGGAGGATTTGATTCCTTTGGCAGAGATTTAGGACACTTCACCGGAGGATAAAAAAAAAATTTACCAAGGACAATCTATTTCATCATTAGATAGGGAAGCAAACATATCATTGTTTAGATGGGAAATGAAACGTTGAAGAGTTGGCATGACAAAGTCAAGGTAGTCATTATAGGAAAATTGCCCTTCATACTTTGGAGTCTGCAAATATTTGTAGTGACGAAGGTTCACCCCAAAAATGTTTTGATGCTCCAATCCTCCAATGAAGGCAAAGCTTTAGGATCTGGACAAAATAAAGGAAAGAATAGCCGATGATCTTTCATATTTGGCTCTGCAAGACATGGTATGGAATGAATGCATTGAGAGCCAGGAGAACGCCTTATTGGAAGTTCAAATCTCGCAAAATTCAAAGGAAGAGATTTTCTACTATGACCTAGACGACGTACTCGTCGATCAAAAAGCTTGACCATAGAAGCTTGAGATATAACTGAGAAAAAGTAAAAGAAAATGTAAAATTCGATTTCATTGATTGAGAAAAACCATACAATATTTTATTTGGGAATACAACAGAAATAAGAAAGAAAGAAAAAATTTAGATGGCCGCACCTCCTTGACGGGCTGGAGGTGGAGAAGATGGAGTTGTAGCAGAAACCTTTGGAATCTGTGAACTCATAGCGGCTACAGAAGTAGAAGATTGATCATGAGGATCAATCATACTCTCATGAATATGCAAGCCAGCTAATCCTTCAAGGGTAACCCCTGGGCTTGGAGCAGGATGGGAGAAAGTGATATTAACCAAGTTGTCAAAGGTTCCAGAGGATGTAGCAGGGACACTACTAGCCTTGGGAGGATCCTCGTGAGTTTTTTCTTGAGAAAGATCATCTTCCACCTCCTCTACTTCTTGATCTTCCTCATCGTCCTCCGACATGAAGTCAATTTGGAGACTTTCCTTCTCAATGTAATATCTTTGGTCGTAATTACTTGCCTCTAAGTCGTTCAAAATGTCATATGCATCTGGACCAGCAACGACACGTTCTTCAGCAGGACGAAGGGCCATCTCCCATCCCAGCCTAAAGCCACTATGACTGTACAAAACTCCAGTCCTGGAGTAACGAGCAAATGTCTGCTCAAAAACCTCTGTACTTTTGGCCTTGATGTTTGAGGCCTTGGAATCCTTTGCAACCTAAAGAAAAAAAAATGTTAGTTTGAGAAACACCAGAAGAAATAAATTTGGGATAAGATGAATCATTGCTTGAAGATCTACTTCCAGTTGCAAAAGCCTCCCTTGCATTTCCAGATTTTGGGATCTCAAATTTTCAGCTTCTTCCAAAGCCTTTTGTCGCTCTTCGAAGGCTTTTTGTTTCTCCTCAACAGCTTGCATCTTTTCTTCCAGAGCTGACTCTTTTTCTTGCAAAGCCAACTGTTTTTTCTCAAGAGCCCGATCACTTCTCTTGAGTCAAAGAAGTGACTTTAATTTTTTTAGACTCTAGAGAAGCAACAACTTGATCTTTCTCCTGCACCATTCGTTCCAAAGCACGCTTAACTTCTTTTAGCTCATCCTTAATAGACTATGCGCGTTCTAGTTTTTGAAATACTAAGCCCGCAAAGAGAATCAAGTTGTTCCCAATGCCTTCAAGTATATCCCTATCTCTTCGAGCAGCTATCAAGGTCGAAAGCCTTCGAGTGTAAGCAGGTTCAGAGACATTCATGATTAGATTATCATGTTAAGGAGAGAAAGATCTAAGATCTTCAGAACTGATGGTCTTAGTCTCCTAAACTGGAGCTTGATCATTTGGAGGAGGAGAGAGAGCAACGGCTGAGGTTTCGACAGTTACTTGAGCTGGAATGGCTATTTCTTGAGATAGAGGAGCTGAGGAGGATGTTGACAGAGTTGAGGAGGACGAAAGAGGAGCTGAAGAGGATGTTAGGAGGATTGAAAAAGTTAAATAAATTGTTGATCAAAAAAAAAATGAAGGATTTATACCAGTTTGGGTCTTTGAAGCCACAGGATCAGCAGTTCTGGCTCTCTTCCGCGGAGCATCTGCCTCAGTGTCCCTTTTTCTCTTTTCACTCTGGGGAGCTTGAGTATCAGTTGGATTTGCTGCCCCCATTAAAAGTTTAGCAAGAACGGGTACATCCTGATATTTTCTAGCTGTTTTTTTGGTGCGAACCTTAGATGCACCTGGAGGATGAGGTTTGGTTCCCGAAGGTTGATGAGCACCTTTTGGGGAAGGCGAGATGGGTTTAGTGATTGCCCCAGAGTGTGAGGCATCCTTCGCCAGAGAAGTATCCTTTGCCGGCTTAGAAGCAATTTGCCTTGCCAATTCGATAGCATGGGGAAGATCGGCAGAGGAAGGTGTGAGGAACTTGCCAATCATAGTCTCCACCTTAGTGAAGTCTTCATCCGAAGGAAGCTTAGGACGATTCTCCATGATAGAAAAGCCTATAGGTTTTGGATTGCTAAGATTCCTAGGCCAGGGCTTTTGTTGAAAAATCAGTACCTTCGAGGGAACCCTCTAAAGAATTTCTAGTCTATTCTTAAAAGCTGAAAACTAGAGCAAGTAACTCTTTCTCTGTTGTGGTGTAATTTACTTGAACGTCAATAAGCATTTTGCTTGCGTAGTAGATAGAATGGAAAATTTTTCCCCGTTGCTGTCCAAGAACTGCCCCCACAACAAAATCACTTGCGTCACACATTAGTTCAAAAGGTTTTTCCCAGTTAGGAGCGATAATTATTGGGGCAGAAATCAAGGCTTTCTTCAAAATTTCAAAAGCCTCTAAGCAGCTTCATCAAACTTGAAGTCTCTGTTCTGTTCTAGCAGTTGACAAAGTGGCTTAGAAATCTTGGAAAAATCTTTAATGAATCTTCTGTAAAACCCGGCATGTCCCAAAAAACTTCAAATCCCTTTGACTGAATTAGGTGGTGGCAGCTTTTCAATAACCTCGATCTTAGCCTTGTCCACTTCAATTCCCTTTTTAGAAACCTTGTGACCTAACACAATGCCTTCTTGGACCATAAAGTGGAATTTTTCCCAATTTAGGACTAATTTAGTCTCTTCACAGCGGTCTAAAATCTGCTCTAAGTTTCCTAGAAAAATCTAAAATGACTCGCCAAAGACTAAGAAATCATCCATGAAAATCTCCATGGTATTTTCAATCAGGTCAGAAAATAAAGCCATTATGCATCGCTGGAAGGTTGCTAGTGTATTGCACAAACCGAACGGTATTCTTCAAAAAGCAAATGTGCCATAAAGACATGTGAATGTCGTCTTTTCTTGATCTTCAGGTGCAATTGTAGTTTGATTATACCCAGAGTATCCATCAAGGAAACAGTAAAAATATTTGCCAGCCAATGGATCCAACATTTGATCAATGAAGGGTAGGGGGAAATGATCTTTCCTTGTTGTTTCATTCATCTGCCTATAATCCATGCATACTCTCCAACCTGAAACAACCAGAGTTGGAATGAGCTCATTCTTGTCGTTTGTCACCACCGTGACGTCTCCCTTTTTGGGCACACATTGGACCGGACTAACTCAAACACTGTCAGAGATGGGGTAGATAATCCCTACATCAAGCCACTTGGTAATTTCCTTCTTCAAAACTTCCTTCATTATCGGGTTTAGCTTTCTCTGGCTTTCAATGCTATTTTTTGAATTATCCTCCAACAAAATCTTGTGCATACAAAGAGTTGGACTGATGCCTTTTATGTCTGCCATCTGCCAGCCAATTGCCTTCTTATGCTTCTTTAAAGTCGTGATGAGATTCTCT
>WUAT03284012.1:0-10963 GCA_010015005.3 Ulmus americana | reverse complement strand
GCATCATGTAAATGTTATATTATTTAAAAAAAACAAAAAGGAAAGTCACCGAACATTTAAACTTTTGTAACAAAAAAGTCAAGAATGAAGAAAAAAAACATATAAAGCTATATAAACAATTAAAAAAAAAAACGAGTATACCAATGAAGAATAAGGATTTCTAGTCTTTTATATGTTTAGATTTAGGATTCGGATATAGAAATTATTTTTTTCTCTTTTCCAAGAAAAAAAATGATGATTGGTTAATCTAGATAAATAGTACAACTTAAGAACAATTCTCAAAACACAACCCAAGAACTTATTATAAAGGTATGCAAAACTTTTTGGGCATTTGCCATTTGAATAAGCAACAACCTATAAATGACTGTTTAGAGAATAAAATAAATGACTATTTAGAGAATAAAATATACACTTAAATATATATAATGAAAATGTAAAAAATATTTTCTAATTGTCCTGCTTAGTAATAAAACAACTTCAGCAACCTATAAATGACTGTTTAGAGAATAAAATATACACTTAAATATATAGAATGAAAATGTAAAAAATATTTTCTAATTGTCCTGCTTAGTAATAAAACAACTTCACTGAAGTGGGCCAAAATAGAAAGTTCTATTTGCAATATCTAGTAGGCAACATTCATCTGTTATTGTTGAGCCACACATGACAGTTATGAATAGAAAAAGAAAAAAAAAAGTTTGGATTTTTTCGTTATATCATTAGAAATTGTAACTCATATGACATATTTCACTAAAAACTTGGAAATGAAGCAATCAAGGAGGAAAACAAAATTGTACTAAAAAAAGTAAACAAAAATTAGTACTCAAGTATCCAAGAAACATTTCATAAATTTCAAGTGAAAATATGTGAATTATTGCTTCAACAATCAGTAATCACCAAGAAAAACTAAAAGAAAATCATGGCTTGTTTTCTATAAAATTATTTCAACTATGTTTTCGTAATTCAAATAAAAACTTTGTTCAAATTTTATTCATTTCAAAACTCTGCTTTCGTGATTCAAAAAATTATGTTTTCATAATTTAAAATTATGTTTTTGTCAAATCACTTTGATTATTATTTTTTTTTAGAAAGAAATTAAATATATTTTAAGATTTGTTCAAATCTTGAAATTTTTAAAAATTAAATAAATAAATGTTGTTTAGGATTTTCCAGCAAATTTTTCTTGAAAAAAGGATTTTTCCAGTAAAATAAAAGCTCGTTTAGTCATTTATTGGAATTGTAAGCAAAAAACCTATTGTACCCTTATACCGAGCACAAACTTTTGAGGTAGACAAGGTTAAAATCGTCAATAAACCTATTCATGTTCTTTGTATTCTTCGTTGAAGAGATCTTTCTCTCTTCGATCTATCCCGGCCAAAGCAAACAGAAGAAAAGAGGCAAAAACTCTCTCTCTCGCTCGCTCCTGCCTTGGCTCGCAAGCTCAGAGAATTTGCAAAGAGGTGCGATTTTCTTCTCTCTCTTCTCCATTTTGGTTGTGCGAGATCGGTGTGAAACCATTTCGTTTCCCTGATTTTGTTGTTGTTGTTTTTTTTTATTTTTAATTTGTATGGTTTGTTTGTTAATTTGGTTGAATCGTGATTGAACTGTGAGAAAAATGGAGGATTGTAGTTTGTAATTGGTTCAATTTTCGGTGGATGAAATTGGATGAGTTTATCATGCAAATTAGATTAGAGCTATGATTTGAGTGAATGTTAGAATTGAGGAATTTCATTTTATTTTTTTCTTCTATTTATCTACTTTTTGTCAACTCTGTTTGGTTGCTGAGAAAAGTAGAGGGAAATATTCGAGAATTAAGAATGGAGTCTCAGCTCAATTGAGGCAGTATTATCATTCCGATCAATATATATTTTTTTCATGTATTGTTTGGGTTATTTTGTTGCGAATTAGATGAAAGAGAGTAAAGATGGAACGAAGAGTGATAGGCTCTCAAAATCTTCATCCGTTGGTTCTCTTCCACTTATTTTGGACATAGACGACTTTAAGGTACACAAATACATATGTTCCCGTTCCTGTTAAGTCGGGCATTCATAATCAGATTTTGTGTAAGAGAAATAAACTTGATAGATGAAACTTTTACAAAATGCAGGGGGACTTTTCATTTGATGCATTGTTTGGAAACTTGGTGAACGGGCTCCTTCCATCTTTCCAAGAAGAAGAAACTGATTCATCCGAAGGACATAGCAACATTAGTGGGGTTGATTCATTGCCAAATGGTCACTTACGGGTCCCATCAGATGCATCAAAATTAGCTCAAGGACTTTCTAGCCCCTTATTTCCAGAAGTAGATAAGCTTTTATCTTTGTTCAAGGATTCTTGTAAGGAGTTGGTTGATCTTCGGAAACAGGTACTATTTTGTGACTGTGCCAAGTGGTATATTTGGAAACTTGTTCAACTCTCATGATGACATTTTAATTTCCTCCAATATGTTTTGGAAAGATTGATGGACGACTTTACAATCTTAAGAAGGAGGTATCTGCACAAGATTCTAAGCATCGAAAAACGCTCGCTGAGGTTAGTTAGAGGAAATATGTTTTATTTTTAAATGTTTTGATTATATTCCTAAGAGGCAATTCCTTTAATAAGAAGCACTAATTTTTTGATGTTCTGAAATTCCTCTTTTGGATTTGACAGAATTGCCAAATCCTTGTCCAACAAGGGATGAAAGAATCTTTGGAATTTAGATTGAATTTTCTTTTCTCATTCATTACTACAGACTTGATTTACCTTATCTTCCCATAGCATTAACTTCTGACCTTTGAATTGCATGCGCATGAAAAGATTGAAAGTACTTTGAATAATTACATATCAGGTGTTCCTGTATTTTATACTTTGTCGCAAGCCTGATTGTTTTATTCACATACATTGTTTCACAGCTGGAAAAAGGTGTGGATGGCTTGTTTGATAGCTTTGCGAGGTTAGATTCACGTATTTCAAGTGTTGGACAAACTGCTGCCAAAATAGGAGATCATTTGCAGGTGAAGTTTGTTGAAAGTTTAATTTGTGTATTCTTCTAGTCCCAGTTTTACTAGATTATGTTGCTTGCTTGCCCATATGAAATTTCTATTTTTATTGTAACTTATGTTTCAATTTGTCTGGATTTCTTGTGTCAGAGTGCAGATTCTCAGAGGGAAACTGCTAGTCAGACAATAGAACTGATAAAGGTACTTTCAGTTGGTACATAATATATGATACTTATATTTATAATAAGCTAACACTAGGCTGTAATTGAATTCTTCCAGTACTTGATGGAGTTCAATAGCAGCCCAGGCGACCTTATGGAGCTTTCACCCCTATTTTCTGATGATAGCCGTGTTGCTGAGGCCGCATCAATTGCACAAAAATTGCGTAAGAAACTTTATATTCATTCTAATATTTTCATGAGCTCAGCTTATTAGTATAAGTGTCTTGAACTCATAGCTATAGAGACAAAGTCTTGGTTCTTTATTTTTCTTGTTCAAATTACAACATGTAAGTGACCATTCAGATATATCTAAAGATTTCCTCTGATATATTAGCTTCATTGTCCCAAATGTGTATTCAGATGACATGGCTAAGATGTGGAAAGTCCGAGTTTGTTTGGATCTTTTTTGTATCGTGTATCTCTGGAATTGGATGTGACATCATAGTGAACCTTTTTTCTTCATGCCTAACTGTGTGCTTGTAATGTATTGAATTCTTACTGCCTTATTCATACATTTCCTCATTTCGTTAAGTATAGTTGGATTATTGATGCTCTTGTTTAACATATTGTCTATTGCTGCATGGCAACACTTTTCCTCCGATTTTCATTTCACTCTTGTTCATTGTTTTGTTTAGCCTACACATGAATGCAAATAAAACGTTGGAAAAGTATAATGATATACATGAGAAACGAATAAATACAGAATAGTAGTAGTAATAAGGAACATTTTAAAGGTTTATGTCTAGCAATAGGTCCTCTCACAATTTTGATAGTCAGACTATCATGTTTCTTTCATGGTAATTGTATTCTAGGGTCTTGATGGAGAGATATTCCTATTTAATTAGTGATATAATACTCACTCCAAAAATTAATTTTTAATGATATTCTTATGCTTTCCATTGGATTATGAATGATAATTAGCTTCCACGTGATACCTATTGGTCTTAGGGTCATTTGCTGAGGAGGATATTGGAAGACAGGGCCTACCTGTACCAACTGGTACAGGCAATGCAACGGCTAGCAGAGGATTGGAAGTTGCTGTTGCTAATCTTCAGGACTACTGCAATGGTATGTTAAGAACCTTTAAGGTCTTGGCCTTGCTCGTCTTTGATGTCTTATTCAATTCATAATTGTAACAGATTGTAGTAGTATATACACATCAATGAAAAATTCTCCACAAGTGTTTAGCTAATTAGTAAGATTTTAGGCTGAACAAACTGAACAAAGTTGAGGGAATTATTAAATTTCTTCATGTATGTCGCTGAAATATTGGTTCAGTTCACATCTACGGTATGCTAAATCTAAAAAAAATGGAAAGTACAGTACAGTGGATAGGAAATTATCATTGCGGTTGTTACAGTTTCCTGATACATTTTTGGTAGGTGAAAGACTTTCTTTTACTCCAGCCCAGTATATACCTCAAGTATGTTTAAGTCTTTTTCTTTCTTATCTGTTGTGCAAAACTGGAGAACAGATTGTTGGCTCGGTTCGATGCTACTTCACAGAAAAGGGAATTGTCTACCATGGCAGAATGTGCTAAAATTTTATCTCAAGTAAATATGGGTTTTACATTTAAGGCCAAAAGACCTTGGATATTATGATACCTTTAGAATCAACTCCTAGCTTTATAATATGATATATTACGACACGTGTGTAGTTATTTGTCATTTTTCCCCATAAATAATTTTCACTTTCACTCAGCCCTCCATTTTCCAGTAACACTGGAGATTATGATTATGCCTATCCTTTCCTAAACTTCTGACAATGCTAGAGTCAACTGGGACTTTGTGTTATGGCTACATATCTAAGTCTGAAAACTAATAGGTTCTCGTGTATTTCCAATAGGCTCTTAATTCTTAGCATTCTCTAGTCCAAATGCATTTTAAAAGGAATGGAATATAAAGAATTAAAGATGGATTTTTTTCTTTCCAAAAGCAATGAGCTTCTTGTCTATTTTATTGGTCAGCACAGGCAAATCACATTAATAGGTCTGAAACCACTCAGCTATATTTTTATTATTGAAGAAATGATGTTATATAAAATGTATAACATTGTTGGGAAGGGAGCATTACATACTATTGTTATTTTTCTAGCTTTTATCTTACAGTTCCTTACATATAGACTATAGATTATGGATGTAAAATTCATGTTGGTTCCTTTAGTGGGCTCTTAAGGTAGGAGAATCTTGATATGACCTTTAGCATATTTGTATTGAACTGCTGCCCATAGGTCTTGATTGAACTGCAAATTTGTGCTTAATATTATGAGACTTGTCTGTTTGTAAAGCAGCAATGTTTTCTGATATTGTTTTCCTTTTATTATTTTTGTAATTTTGATTATTTTAATTTGCTCAAAGCTCAGAGTGCTGATCTTCATCACTTTTTAGTGAAGCTGAATGCCTTACAAAAATCAAGCTAATTAAAAATTATCTGAGAGATCCCTTATCTTTCTGTCCTTTTTCACCCTGCCTCCCCTCTTTTATGGATTGGGAGTGGAGGTGGAGAGTATTATTATTGGTTCATCTTATGCTAGTTCTTACTATTCTTGTGATCCTTTATAATTCAAGGATAAATGAGATTGTAAACTAATATTGTTTGTTCATTTGATGAATCTCTTACCTCTCTATCTCATTGGTTCAATTTTTGGTGCAGTTTAACAGGGGCACTAGTGCCATGCAACATTATGTGACTACACGTCCAATATTTATTGACGTGGAAGTCATGAACACAGATACAAAATTGGTTCTCGGGGACCATGGTTCACAGGTTCCTAGCAATGTTGAGAGCTTATTTCATTTCGCTTTTAATTTCTTTTCCAAATTCATCTTTTATTTATTTATTTTGTTTTGAGGTTATGAACAAGTTGAAAGTTACAAGGCCATACTTTCATATCCGTTTTTCTTGTTTCTGTAGCATATGTTCTTCCTATTGAAGATATTATGCTTCAGTCTCATAATGTTGGAGCAAAAGTGCTTGTAGATGCTTGTCAGAGTGTCTATATTGATTTCTGCTTGTGCTTGTATCTTCACTTGATCTTTGTTGTGTAGCTTCTTTTGATAAATGGCTCAGTCATTTTTGTTCAGGCAGATTTTGACTTTCATGGCGAGGACTGGGAGTGGGGAAACCTACAAAACTCAGTGTGTTCTTGTGCGTACAACAATGATGATGGTCTACGCCTGGAACAAATTTTTATTTAGAGGGATAATGCCACAATCCATGCTGATGGGACTTTGTTAGGACCTAAAACAAATCTTCATTTTGCTGTTCTAAATTTTCCTGTTAGTCTAGTCCCTACTTTGGTTCAGGTTATTGAATCTTCAACTAATGATGTTGTTCAATCTTTGCGGCAACTTTTACTAATTGATTGTTTATGTTGCAGGATCGGTATCTGGTGGACTAGACATTCCTAAACTAACATTTAGTTACTGTGTAAATATGAGACCTGGTATCAACAAGCTTGCTTGCTTAATACTGCTATTGGTTTGCTGGTAAGTTTGTTTTTGTTTTTTCTTTCCTCTATTTTGACAATTTTTACTTAGCACATAATTTCCAATACCCAGATGAAATTATCCTGTTTTTCCTCTCTAATTTGTAAATATCAAAATGTTGGTACACATTTCAAGCAATGGAATACTGGGGTTCTTGAACCTTTTTTTTTTCTTTTCCCATTTAATATTTATTGCTTTGTGCTGTAGATAATTTCTTTTCATCCTTGAAATTAGTTATGGCTTCCTATGCAAATATTATTGATGTCTGCTTCTTTTTTCTGATGTTGATTACATGCTTGCTTAAAGAAAAAAAAATTTGTTGTGTCATAGGTGTTTCTAGCAAAATCGTACAGCCAAGGTGAAATAGATGTTATCCGCCATGAGTTTGCAATTCATTTTCGAACATGCATATGAAGGCCAGCGAGTTCAACGTTTTTGGTGTCCGTTTTAGTGGCAATTTGAACTTTTTATGAACTTTTAATTCTACTATAGTGATACAATTTGAACTTTTTATGAACTTTTAGTGGCAACCATCTTTTTAATAGTTATGAACTTGTTATGTTGTAGATATGAACTATTAATGTCTTAATGGCTATGAACTTTATATGTTTACTGTATTTTTATTGTTCATGGAGTTCTTTATATTGGAAATAAAATGTTTATAAAATTTATTATATTATCGAACGAAATGCTATTGAGAGGTTTCTATTAAATATATTAGCATAATTGCATTACTAAAAAACGTCTTGATTTTCATAAATGTGTATAAATTGTGGTATGAGAATGGGGTTTATCAATGATTTGCCAAAAAAAAAAGTTCTTCAAGAATATTAAAAACAACGGTTATATGTGAAACTTCAAATAAGCACCTCTTTTATGAACTATGATTATGCTAATTTTATGGTATTACTTTATGTAATGTTATAATAGTAAATAAAAAATTAAATTCGTTTTTGAGTTATGTAAGCAACAAATTTAAAACATGATAAGACTATTATAGAATTGTATGTTGCATAATTAAATAAGAAATTATATCACGCTTTGATAATTACGCAAATTATTGGAGTTATGTGATTATGTATTTGTTCAATTATTTATTAAATAAGGAAATAAGTTGGAACCAAGAATTTAAAAAGGGTTGTGAAATAATTGTTTAAATTTAAATTGATATTAAGATTTGATTACTAAGTGAGTTATTGGAAATAAATTCTAATAAATAAAAATATTAAACATTTGAATTATTGGGAATAAATCTTACAAGTTGAATTTTTAAAAATAAAAAAATTAAGTGAAAATGGGAAGAAAGCTAGATTTAAGGAGGGAGATTAGCCAGGCTGGGCACCAAGCCAGGTCATGAGGGCAGACCGCTTGGACGCCCCAGCATGGTACACAACCCTAGTATGGCTCATGGCCCCCGTCCGACCAACCCGTCCTGAGCATTAGATGCCCAGACCACTTGGACAAGCACTTGAGACAACCGCATGCGACCACTTGTGCGCGACTGTTCGAACGTGATGCACCCAAGAGCTTAGCCACACAGGACGCACACGTCCCGCACATTGTGCCCGCCTGTCTGCACGAAAGGATGCAACGAACACACACCTCGCTCAAGGACGAGCGCAAACGTTTGCTCGGGCACAACGGGCACGACCCGGACCTATGTCCGCATGCAAGGTTTGGCATACGACCACTTGTGTGCAAAGTCCACTCGAACCGCACCAACGTCACACCCCACCCCCTTGAGCCCCCCTGAGACCCCTGTCCAAAATTGAACACCTCACTAGGCTGTGCGTGATATGCAGGTCGTCCCTGCCCTTAGGACCATCCGCACTCAGCCGTGCATAATGTGCAGGTTGTCCCTGCCACCAAGACCATCTATACTCAACCATGTCCGCACTCAACCTTGTGTAACATGCAAGTCCCTGATCCACTCAGACTCACCCCTAACTGTTAGACAACCGCATACACAAGACCCTCCTGCTGTACTTCCAACAACACCCTCCTAAGTCCCATACCTTTCTTCCTCCTGAAATGACATCTCACCTAGTGATAATATTTTAATGACCAAGTGTTTGTAGATGGAATTTATCCAGGCCAGATTTAAAAAGAGAAGGTGTCATTTGGCATGGTGTTCAAATTTGGGGTTTATAGGCTGTGCATGGATCACACCTCAACAATCCCACCAAGACCATGTCGGTGGAACAAATACTCATAATGAGGGAACCCTCATCTGAAGAAGCTTTAGCTTCAACAAAGAATTTCTCTCAATACTCACTCACTCTCTTTCCCTCTTCTCGGGAAAAAAAAATCAAGGAAAGCAAGAACAGAATATATTCTTGCTTCTTCAAACTCTTCTTCTCACAATTTCAACGTCCAAGTTGAAATAACCCCAGGTAAGTGATTCAAGATTTTGAATTTGAGTATTCTCAATTTAAATTAAGCTATGACTAACAAAAATTGATTAAACCATATAGGAAACAAACAGCAAAGGCTCAAATTACTGTTCTTCTTAAAGTTTGGAACTCTCCAACTGGATTTCTTGGTAAATCCTTACCCTTTCATGTTTATGATTTCTGTAATTCTATGTTGGAATGCTTAAATTATGCTAGAATAGTTGCATACAAGAAATTACAAGTTTAAAGCTATCTTGAGCATGCAAACCCGGTTTTGGACTGTTCCAATAACCTGGTTTGCATGAAGATTTTGACAATCCTATAGAGCTTTGTTTTAGACAAATTTTAGCTTGTTGGAAAGCTTGGAATGTCTTATTTTACATGGTAAAATTTCAAAATCAAAGGATTTTTGGATTTCAAGATATTAAGGTTTGAATATAGGTTACTCGAAGAAAAATGAATTTCGATTTAAAAATCATAAAATTTGATTATGGATTTTAATTTGTGTAAATTTAACATTTTTATTTACAAGAAAGGATCTAGGTTTCTTATTTCAAGTTTAATCTTTAAATTGGTAAAATTTAAAATAGATATAAGGCTTCATTTATGAATTAATTGGAATTTTAAGAAAAACCACAAAGCTAGAAATCCTGTTTTGATACTCTCTGATTTCAGCCTTAAACACCAAGGTTAAGGACAAATTTTGAGCCACAATTTTTATAGAATAAACTGTCATATGTCACCTAACGTTTCCAATTGATCTTAATCAAATTGGTTTTAAACTGTGCATGTCATAACTATTTTAAAAACAGAACTGTAAAACAACTTGTATTCAAAAGACCAAGGCTGTAAGGAATATGTTTTAATAAGGTTCTAAGTCAAATTGTAAGCTACAATTTTAGGTACATAAACCTTAGTGTCTTAATAAGCTAATAAAATTAGTCTCAGTAAAAATGGCTTGAAATTTAACAAAATACAATTAGTTAATGTAGTAAAGGCATTGTAAAACTTATATAGTTTTCTTAACTATTTTATTTTTCATTTGTGAATAATGTTTCCAAAGTTAAATTTCAATTTTTTTTTAAAGACATTCCAACTCAAGCATTGTATTTTATGATTATTTTCTTTAAAAGATGTTTTAATCACGATTTTACCCCAACAAGCTAGAATTCCATGTTTCTGGCGATTAATGTCGCAAATCTTGTCTTGCATGTGAAATCATTCTCCAAACCTTATTCAGTAGAAGGATTTTAATAAGTTTTGATATTCTGAATATAGGTGGAGATCATTAGGTCAATCACGTGTTAAGGAAGAACTTTGCAAAACCGTAAGTATAGATCTCAACTACAACATGGAACAAATGATTTTCAAGGATAATACGTGCAATATGTTGAATAAGTGTGCTTGTAATAATTTGTGTTCGTTTGCTGGAATGATTAGTGTTGTGCTGTACTGTGCTAGATTATTTGTTGATTATACATGTTATGAGTATTTATGTATATGATTACATGCACTACATTCAGTTATCAAGCATGCCCGAATATCATTCACAGCCATACATTACAGGACAATTTCATGCATCTAAGAAATAACTGTCACCAGAGTCTCAACATGATAAGTTAAATTGCAATAGATTCATAATTTGACTAATGTCAACAAGGAGACTATAAGTATTGTAAGTGCAAAAAGGAATTCATAGTGTTTGGTTTCTAATCATCTATCATTTAGCACTTATTTTAAAGTTATTTGTTTGGCTAATTTCTTGATATATTATAGTCCTAATTTTCATTCTTTTTTATTATCAAGGATATAATAGTAATAACTAGTTAATTTAGGGGTTAAAAATGAATTACTAGTAGTTTAATATGCTTTATGTGAATC
>WUAT03283901.1:0-10964 GCA_010015005.3 Ulmus americana | reverse complement strand
AAAATGATATGATTAATGGAAAAAAAAAGGGTTATCTCATGTAATTTCCTCATATTCTTATAAGGTTTTCAGAGGAAATTAGGCCTAGTGGTATTTCTTTGCCTGGTCATTGAGTTTTGGCATTTCTTGGCCTGGTCATTGAAAAATAATAGTTTTATTTTATTTTATAATAACGTACATAATTATCTCTTAAAATATATTAATTTAGTTCTAAAACATAGTAGTTGAGTTGTAATATATAATAGTCAAGTTTTAATATATAGTGATTGAATTCTAACGTCACATAGTCAAAAAAATTTATATATAAAAAAGTTATTTTCCTACAACTACTAACAAACTATCAAAGCCCAATGACCACCCTTATGAAGTGTTTTCCACCTAAATCCCCCGTTGAATAGAGAGGTAGAGAAACTTTTATATCATTTTTGCCTCGATTTCAAAATCAAGACATTTGAGAAAAAATTTATATGAGTTTCCTTCGTTAAGTCAAGTATAAAGTTAAATTTTTGTAATACAATTCATTTGAATTTTTATTATTTATTATTCATGTAAATATCCCTTGACTAGATTGGCGCCGAAAATCTATTTGAGAACTTGGGTCACTAATGGATCAAGTTACAATAAGGCCAGTGGCCCACTAGAGAGTTGAGAATTTTATTGAGATCTAATAGTAGACTTGTAGTTTGGTAGGTTTCTTCTTCTTATTTATTTTTATTTTATTTTTTGTAATTTTTTTTGTCAAATAAATAAAAATAATAATTATATTACTCAGTTCACAAAAAAAAAAAAAAGAATATATAATTATATAACCTGAGTTGACTTGAACTTTATATTATAGAAAAATATAATATTAGTGGACGTGGCATGAAAGACTAAGAAAATAAATAGCATGTCAGTTTTGGGTGAACACAGAAAGGTGACCCCATATGTTCAAATATAGTGTTAGGCAGCTAGGCTATGATTCCCCTTTTGATTGTGATATATTCGAAGCTTGGACCTCAGTGTATTAAAGAGAAAGTACTGAGTAATTAATAAATTGGATAATGAATTTGTGGTTCTGGCTTACCAGCCAACAAAAACTGATACTTGCAGATACAGGGGCGAGCGGGTGACAGAGAAAGTAAGAGTATAGAGATTGGGCTGGTGATGCATTGTTTGTTGTTAGTTTATTAACATGTATTAAAATTTTAAATTATTATATCAACGTTAAATAATTAAAAAAAAACTAAAAAAAATTAAATCTATAAACTAAGGAGGGGAATAGCATCATCATTTAGCAATTTTTTTTACCAACATAATTATAAATATAATTAATAAAACTAAAAGCAACGATATATTTTTTTCTTTTAAATATAAGTTTTACGAAATAAACTAGCAAGATTTACATCAAAATAACTTTATACTTTAACACCGGTAATAGGACTTGAAGCAAGTAGTATGATATCATCAATAATGTCGTAAATAGTTTCTTCTGGTCCATTTCGATGTGGGAATTTGTATCAATTCCAAGATCTAATTTGTAGTCTAGTTTTTATGTATTGGTACCTATCTCTTAGTTGGTTCAATAAAAATTTCTTAAATTGGAATATTTATGTGGACTTAGCATAATTATTGATGACTCATTGTGTTATATTATATAATATAGACAATTGTATGTGTCACAACTGCATATATTTTGGATCAAGTATCGAGTAAATCTATTCCTATGACTCCATATGAGCTATGATCAGGTAAAAGGCCTAGTTTCCTCCGTTTCCATATTTGGGGTTGCAAAGTAGAGGTGAGACTCTACAACCCTCAATCTAAGAAACTTCATCCTAAAATCATCAGTGGTTTCTTTGTAGAATATTGTGTAGGATCAAGGGGTTCCATATTTTATTATTCGTCTCATAATACCAGGGTGGTCGAATCAGATCGAACAATGTATTTTAACTTTTAAGGACATGTTCTATATTGATGTTGATCAGGATCAAAGGGAAATAGACCCTAGGGAATAACTCATTAATTTCCATGTGTCTATTGTTCTCTCTACTATGACAGGAGGTTACAAAGGGCTCGCAGATCTGCAATTTCTGATGACTACGTGTTTTATCTGCATGCCACAAGGTTGTAGGCCTATTAGATGCAAGTGGGTATTTAAGACCAAACATGACTCAAAAAGCCAAATAGAGAGATACAATACAAGGTTGGTTGTCAATGTATATATTTGAGGGTTAGTGGGAGCAATAACATGTTTTTGTTTTTATATGTCGATGATATATTGCTTGCATCTAAAGATTTTGGTCCATTAGCTAATACAAACCAAATGTTATCTGACCACTTTGATACGAAAGATCTTGGAGAAGCTTCTTTTGATCAAGACATTCAGATTCTTCGTGATTGATCTCGCGGTACTCTGAGTTTTTCTCATAAGACATACATTGATAGGGTATTGAAAAGGTTCAACATGCAATCTTTCTCTCTTGGAAATGCGCCAATTGCGAAGGGTGACAAGTTTTCAAATGCTTAATGTCCTTAAGATGATAAAGAAAGAGACCATGTGAAAGGCAGACTGATGTATGCTCAAGTATGCACAAGCACTGATATTGCTTTTGTTAGTTGTTTATGATGGCAAGAGAAGCTATACTATGGAAAAGTGTCAAACAAACACTCACAACGTCCTCTTTTATTGAGGCATAGTATATATCATTTTATGAGGCTATATGCCACGCGATGTGGTTACAAAACTTGTTTCGGGTTTGGGAGTTGTTGACTCCATTTCGAGACTACTCAAGTTGTTTTATGACAATTATACTGCTATATCCTACTCTTGGAACACTAGAGTCTCTTCGCACTCTAAACATATTGATATAAAGTTTCATTTTGTTAAAGAGAATGTTGTAGAATCCCTTATAGACATTGAATATACCCCTACAAGCAAGATGTTAGCGGATCCATTAACTGAAAAAGCTTATCTATATGTGTGTTTCAAGAAAATGTATCACACGTGGGACTAATAGGAACCTAGATTTATTGAGTTATTGAGGGTTATATTGTTATTTTGTCTAGACATGTTGTTATGTAAGGATTTTTTGTGTAATATACAATACATATTTGGAACATTGTCATTGTGGCTGATATTGTCATTATATTGTGTATCTTTGGTGCATGGTTGTGCATGATTGTTATATCCTATCAGTATACTACTATACATGACTAGCTTTAGCTTTAAGTTGTACAAGATACCTGCTGAATGACACATTTTGATTGAATGAGTTTCTAGCATAATTATGCGTCCAAGTAGAAGAATGTTGGAATATCTATGTGGACTTAGCGTAATTATTTCCAACTCATGTAAGTGTCTTGTGTTATAGCATATGTTATGAACAATTGTGTGTGTGACAATGTGTATGATATTGTATAGGTCATAATGTGATGGACACAAATTCAAGGCAATTAGGCCCAATGGCAGTTCATAGGCCTAGTCATTGAAAAATAACAGTTTTTTAATGGTAAATATACAATTTTATCTCTCAAAATATATTGGTTTAGTTCTAATACATAGTAGTTAAATTTTAAAATTAGTTAAATTTTAAAATATAGTGGTCGAATTCTAATATATAATGGTTGAGTTCTAATATTACTATTGAGTTTTGATTAAAGTTATTATGGGTATAAGAGTTTTATTTTCCTACAACCACTACAAAATTGTCAAAACTCAATAACCACCCTTGTGAAGCGTTATCCACCTAAATTTTAACTAAAATTCTTTATTAAGCAAGATGCCCATGGGTACATTTTATTATTAAGTTTTGGCCAGTTCATTCGGCCAAAAGTCTTCTCTCAATTTGACCCAAACTCGTGAAGTGCTTATAGATATTTGTATATAGCAATTAAAATATAGGTGTCGTAGAGAGTGGGATATACCTTGTTGGTGTAAGGAGAAAGGTTCCTAAAAGAGTGTTCATCAAGCTAGCTCTTGCCATGGAAGTTCAAGGAAATCATCCGGCTTCATTTTTGGGCTATAGAGATAACTCTAAACTCTATTTAGATACATTTAATGTACTTCAAACGATCAATAGAAGTTGGATTTTGTTTGAATTGTGTTAAATCCGTTTCCGGCTAACAATACAGAATTTCAATAATTAATAATTTTAGTGCTCAAATAAGTAATTTGGACTACAATATTGTGGAATAAAATATGTGTTTAATGTTTTTATAATTGCTTAGAACCTTACAAGAACAAGTCTAGAGATAAGCAAGAGCTTTTCTAGAAAGAGGAAGACTATTTGGTGGTTGAAAGAAGTAAATGAACGTAAAATTACTATGAATGCATTCCCCCTTTTATAGGCAAAAAGGGATTGGCAATTAAATATTATTATTTAACAAAATATCTAGTAGAATATTTTAACTAATCTGTCCAGTTGAATGAGGCTGTAGAGAAGAGTGGCTGTCCGAATAAACTCATCCGAACAGCTAGTTTGGCCCACCCGAACGCATTTTGGCCGAACTTACTCTTGTTATTGTTTATGTTATTCCTGATTAATTACCAATTAATACACTCTAAATAATAATTAAGATATAAAAAATTGATACTAAGATCATAGTGGAAATATTTCAACATCTCATTCAGAAGAAACGAACCAGCATTGTACTTGGATTGGATTGGAAACATGATTCATAGATATGCTGTTTGGCTAAATTGCAGTGTTGCATTTATATATCGGTTATCTTCTTTTCCTTTTCTTGTTGTTTGTGGTCCGAAGTTTTCCTTTTCCCTTGACAGATCAAAATAGCAAGGTTTTAATAAGGTTTTTCATTTAGTGCATTCTTTTTCTGGTCCAAACAAGGTCGCTTTCCCAATTTATAATCCTGCCAACGAGGAATCGCAATTATCTCACCAACCTAACATGCTAGATACTTTTTTCTTTGATAATAAGTCACCAACTTAGCTAGATCTCTTTTTCTTTGATGAAAGTTTACAATTTACCACATTTATCAGGTTTTCCAGAAGTGCCTACCTAGCTAGCAACTCAAATTTTCAATCTATTTTATGATTCCGTCTTTTGGTCAAAGAGTCTAGAGCCTATACCCCCATTACTTTTATTCTTTGGTACAAAATTAATGCTTAAAGACGTGAAGATTGCAGGAAGTGCCTCAACCAAATTAGAAACTAGTTTCTAAAAGTACGGAGAATCTAAGTATACTTATATTTAGAAGGGAAAATTTCAGTTTAGTAGCTTATAGTTTGTGATTGGAAAAAAATCAACTAGAAAATTATAAGAAAAAAAATATTCGAAAAGAAATTAAAGGATATTGAGCCTAATTCAACCTAGTAAAATCGACTTGCTAAAGGAGAGATGCATTCACTTTATTAAGTGGATCATGACAATATATATATAATCAATGTGAGTTTCTAATACGTTCTCTCGTGCACAACGTGGATCATACTAAATCACTGTGAATAAATCGATATTGGAGGACCAAAAATCGCAAAACTAGACCTACTCTGACACTATATTAAAAATTAAAGGAAATTAAGTCTAACTTAACCTAGAAAAATAGACTTGTTCAACGAATGATACCCTCACCTGTGGATCATACAAATATCTCTAACTAATTTGAAATTCTAATACAATCGTATTTAAGTAGCTCATCTTAAGTGTCTACAAACATTTTACGAACTTTTAAAAATATCAAAATGTTTAAAATAATAATAATAATAATTTATTACAAATAAGAGTTATTGTTGTTTCAATTACAAACTACATATACCAAAAATATATATTTTTCTTATGTATAATTATAATATGGTATTTTGGTAGATGTAATTGTCAATTATAAATGTTAAGTCCAAAACTGATTTAACAATACAGAATCTCAATAATATGAATTTTCGTGAATTTAGTGTGCTCACAGTGTAATTATGGTGATGGGCTCATAAATTGTTTAAATGACAAAGTATAAAAGCTAACAATAAATTACAGAATATTTAGTATAAAAATAAGATATTGTGGACTAAACACTTCATATTCATTAAATCCTTAAGATTACAGTCTAAATATAGTGAGGTCCTTGAAATGGGTACCTTGTTAACAAATCGGATCAATGGAAAAAATGATACAAGGTTTCTTTCCAGTTCTTCAGTACTTTCTCTCAAATGTGAACAGTATCTCCCTTTTTTACATTCTCAAAGCCTCTATTTATAAGTAAATATCTGGGCATTCTAGTAATTCTACTATGATTTCATCTTATCGGATATTACACACTCATCACATAGTGAGTCACTACGTTTTCTACACGTGTTGCAGGTTGATATGATAGTTGTACGCTCCCATGATCTCCCGCGCTCACCCACGACCCCTGATGACTCGCTGCGTAATCATTAATAGTTTTCGGCCGTTCTCGCTCTCCCGAAGACTTGGACCCGAAACCTTCCCGTCGAAATACCTTTGGATCGAAGACTTCCAACCGATGACTTCCCGAAAGATCTCCTATGGACTGGAGACTTCCAGCCGATGGCTTACCGAAAGATCTCTTATGGACCGAGGGCTCTGCCGAAGACTCTTGACGGGTCATCTTTAGGCCGAGGATTTCTAGGGCCTCATTTGTTATACTTCGATCGGGATTTTTACCATTTTACCCCTCGAACCAAATCCGGGCTCTACAACTCCTCCTCAAGTCCGTTTAACTTTTTGAAGAGAATGGACTTGCCAAATGTATACGCGGATTTGGACATCTTCGGCTTTATGAACTCATTTCCATTTGCCAATTTCAAATCCTGTGTAAATATGCTTGCAACAAGTAAGTTAAATATAAATAACATGAATCGGACACCAAATTCTGACAGTTTCCGAACTTTCAAACTATTGTCCAAACACTACCAACAAAGTAGCGCACATGGAAAGGCACGCCCGCTGGTGATTTAGAACGACAAATAAAAAATATTTAATATTTGGCCCAAATTTCTCACTCAAATCGAGAAATTTGAGACCAAAGATCTTCTCCATACAACTCACAAGTCCCTTGGAAGAACAAACTCCAAGTGACTAGAAGCTGTAAATGGAGACATTTCGCATGCAGGTTGGGTTGACACTAGTAACTCCAACTTCGTCTTTGAAGAAACTAGCATCAACCTTCTCCTCATGCGCCTAATACCAAGTAACCAATAGACCCACAAAGACTCGGTCACATTGCCTTTTCTAACCCTTGTGACAGGGGGTTGCGAGGCATTAGGTATTTTTGACAGGGGGTTGTGAAGTATTTTGAAGGTTTAAACGAAGCTTAGCTTTGGCCGGAGTTTGCCATAAGGCATTTTCAAGAAATTGCAAGGGAAGACTTTGGGAAAAACAAACATGATAAACCGGATGGGATAAACAGAAACTTTTTTCTTCATTGCTATACCACATCCTATCACTCTTCCCTCGTTTTATAGAGGGACGGAATTGAAATCAAGTTTCATTTTTCTTAACATTTATTGACATTTCAAATCCTTGTCCTTCCCTAAGCAGATTATAAATCTTTTTCCCTGAAAAGAAGATTTTCTGTCAGAATTATGGTACTAACAATGCAACAAGGGGAATTCTGATAATTCCAATTTTATCCTTTCCCGAAAATCATAATTGGCCTTAGAAGGATGAAACGAAACTTCCCGAAAATCATAATCGGCCTTAGAAGGATGAAACGAACCTTCCCAAAAATCATAATCGGCCTTAGAAGGATGAAACGAACCTTCCCGAAAATCATAATCGGCCTTTGGGAATCAAATAATTACCTTTTCCCAAAATCCCCTGGTTGCTCCGGACTCTTGGAATACCTTTTATTTACAATTAAATAATCGCAAGAATCTTAGTCAATCTCGGGTATTGTAAAAGGGGTACAACCATTTATTACCTCGAGTCACGCGTTTCAGGGAATGTCACCTCACCTTCCGCTGTGCGTGATGTCCTTACGACCGTACTTTCTGGCATTTCGACTTCCGAGACTCTACTTCAAGGCGACACGTTTCAACTTTTGAATTGTATCGAGAAAACCCTTTGGCGTTTCTTTTTTCCGTAATTCCATTGAAACAGCGAAAATCATAAAAGCCTTGGAAAGTTATTCACCTCTTCACCGTCTACAACCCCGAGAAAGTTACCCAGGTCTGATACATTCCCTTTTCCAAAAAGCTTAACTCTTTTCCCATTCCAGCCGACCGCTTCACCTTGGAAACAGCGATAATACACTTACTTTCAAACTCATCCACAACGACGAGACCCGGAGGATTAAACTCTTCTGAAGGCTATCCTTTCGGTAAGAATCTTCATCCTCCTTGTAAACTTTTTTTACTGCTGGTTATGAACTGTCGATTGTCTGGAAACAAGAACTAAACATATCCAAGTTAAGAGGTCTTAAAAACCTTGTCATTTCTGGGGTTTAAACAAAGAAAAATCTTTTCTACCTGTACCACCTCATTAACTTTCTGACTCATTTGGACTTTCCCCAGTCATTTATGAGTTTTGCCCCAAATTTATTTCTCGTAAAACCCTAGAAAGTTAACCCAGATATCTCATGAGGGATTAGAAACATAGAATTTATTGCTTTGTTTTTAACATTAATCACGATAGGGAGTTGATTTGTGCCCAATCGGATAGTTCTGTTCCTCTGACCCGGGATGTTTTTTATGCAGACCATATCATCTGGTCTTGGGATGGAACCATCTGATCCAGGGCACAAAGGTAACCCAGCTTCAGGGGGAGGAAGGGTTTCTCTTCCCACTTCTTTACCTTTATATGAACTAACCTATACTCAATTTTTAGATACCCTCACAGAAAGTCCTAACCCCCAATGTAGATTCCTTGGACAACAAGCTAAGGCTGAATATCTAGAAGAAAAAAAAAGACTTAAGGCGATTCTGATTACTCCTTATAATGTCTTACTAGCTAAATCCTGCGAAGTTTCTTCTAATTTGTGAAAAGCTTTATTATCTGATGACAATCCTGATTCAGGTGCCACCGCATAATCTACGCAACACGGGGATACTTCGGTAAGATCGTTCCGAGCAAAACTCTCAAAATCGGAGAGAAATACGTATGACAATATTATAAACCTCCTTGACTGCTCTACTGACTCTGGTTCTATTGACTTCGAACAGATACTCTCCTTAACGGATCGATCCTGTCCTCCTCAACAATCTCTTTTGAGAATTGCTTCGGCTACTACAATGGCAACAACCAAGAAAGACAAGAAAATGAAAGCCGAGGGGAAAACTGAGAAGTCTGGCTGGACTTTAGATTCCCAAGACCGCCGAGTTCTGTCAGAGGAAAAACTTTCTGAGTTAAGCCTCTGCGGCAATATATACAACATTACCTTGAGGAACTTGGAATCAGAAATTTCATCCGACCCCCCGGTGGGTTGTATTGTCTTTCCCACCGCAGTGATAGCGGCAGGCATTCCGATCCCCTTTCCAAGAGAGGCCTATCGAATCATCAAGTATTTGGGCATCTCTCCATCTTAGTTGAGTCCTAACGCATTCCGGACCTTGATTGAGACTATCTCGCTCTTCAAATTGCACAACCTTAGGGAGCTTACTCCAAAGATGTTCCGAATGCTGTACCATGTTAAGGACAACCACAGCTCCATGGGATTATACTCCTTTTCCACTTGGGCTCCGGGCAACTTGGTAATTGGCAATCCAGATTCGGAGAAGAATTTGAAAGAGGAATTAGTGGTTGTTTTGGGGAAATGGTAATCTGATGACACCCCAGCCGAGGATGTTCCTCCTACTACCTTCGGAATCCCCCAGAGCTAGAAGAAACCTAACATTCACGGGTATGATCAGATCCTCCTCAACGAGTTGAGCATCATTGCCAAACTCCCCATCACCCTTAGGCATTGGAAAGTCCTTCTTTCTTGGAGGTCTCTTGCCCGATGCGAACTCCTATCCAATGTCTCTCCGATCACTCCTGGCATCGAAGAGATGGACCCTTTTGAAGAGAGAATTCTATACGGAGCCATCCGCGACTTGGGTGTTGACAAAAAACGTAACCGATCAATCAAGGATAGCTTGCTCAAGTCGATTTGCCACGTCGAAGACGTGGTTCCCGGTAAAGAGGTCCAAGAGACTATGCCGACAATGATGGATATTGAAAAGATCCCTCTACCTACCGAGGTTCAAACTAAAGGTACAACCATAATCCCACCTTGGGGCCAAATTATTTCATATCGTTTTAGATTGCTGACCTATCTTTATTTTTATTATTTCTAAGATTCCAAAGCTTTGGAAATGGAAAAACCTCAAGTGCACCCTTCAAAGCTTAAGGGGGTTGTAGGGCAATCCTCCTCGACAAGGACAATCGAACCTCAAGGTTTATTTACCGCCATCCCTCTTCAAGTGGTTCTTCCGAGATCTTCCATTCCCATTGAAACGGAGGGTTCCGAGAACCAACAACCCTCAGAACAGAATCTCAAAGTTGACACGATGTTTGGTCACAAAGAGACCGACAGCTCTCCTGCCGGGAGGAAGAGGAAAGCAGACTCCCCTGCCGTCGATGTTCATCTTCGGTTACAAACCAAAGGTTTTAAAGTTTATTCTGTTACAAAACCTGTTCTTGACGTGGGGGACGAAGAAGAGGATAGCGGAGGAAACCAGGGACAGGATACTCCTGGTCAAACCTCCCAACCACCTAATACCAATATTGAAGCGGTGTCACCAAGGTTAGGGACCGTCGATTCATCACATCAAGCAAGAACAATTGGGATCGGTGAGCCTTCGGGGACTTCAGCAGAACCATCTGGGTTTGCCCAATTCGTCAAAGGTGGACGGAGTGAAGCGAGCACTAGCTCCGGGCCACAATCCTCAGGACCTCATGTCCGATTTGCGGACACACTAGGAAGGCAACCTGGGTCTTCCTCAATTCTTCCCCCTGGGCCAATTGTGTCACCCGTCATTCAGTGGCTTGAAAAGCTCATTAGAGAAATGGTGAATGTGGGGTTAGGGCATGATC
>WUAT03283790.1:0-10964 GCA_010015005.3 Ulmus americana | reverse complement strand
GTTTATCGCATGTAATTTCCTTTCCAAAAAGAATTACATTATATATATAAAAATTAGGCCCAATTCCACTTCTCAGGGCCATTCTTTGTGTTCTCTCTCTACCCCTGTCTCTCTCTCTCTCTCGTTATTCAGTTTTTAGAACTTTTTAAAGATATATATTTTTTTTATATAAAAGTATCGTTTCAGTAAAATTATAATTTAAAGTCAAAAAAAAAAAAAAAGAAGATATAAAATTTAGAAATAAAAAAATTTAGTTTTATGTCGATCTGAATGTGTTGGTATGATTTGAATCAGTT
Source organism: Ulmus americana (assembly GCA_010015005.3). Taxonomy (NCBI): domain Eukaryota; kingdom Viridiplantae; phylum Streptophyta; class Magnoliopsida; order Rosales; family Ulmaceae; genus Ulmus; species Ulmus americana. The sequence continues at coordinate 10,668 of WUAT03283790.1, read as the reverse complement.
TTTTTTTTTTTTTTGAAAGAATGATTTGAATCAGTTTGGGTTTTAAGTTTTTTTTTCCTTTCTTTTTAATAAATCGGGAATGATCCCTTCCAAATAATTATTTGGACTGAAAGTTAATAAGTCTGTAGTTCATACTCCAGAGTAATTTGGTACCAGTTTATCATTAATTCTACAATTTGGTTAGAAATTTGTTCGAAAATTTTACACGACAGTATGTCAAACTGAGAGTTTCATCGAACTCATGCTTCACTTATTTCGATTGAGAAAAGAAACCTTAAAGTTCGAGTTAAGTGGATTGTTGGGTACTCAAACTTTGTTTGAGATACTCTTGTGTGCTACCTAAGTCCCGTTAAAGAGTTCAAGATTTTTAGTATTTTGTTCGAAAATTTTATACAACAGTGTGTCATACTAAGAGTTTCATCAAACTCATTCTTCGCTAATTTCGATTGAGAAAAGAAGTCTTAAAGCTCGAGTTAAGTGGATTGTTGGGTACTCAAATTTTGTTTGAGATATATCCTTTTGTGTTACCTAAGTCCGGCAAAAAAATTCAAAATTTTTAGTATATTGTTATTAAGTTGTTCTCTTTAGAATTTAATTTACTTCTTAATTTGTGGTTTGGTCAACTTTTGTTCAACTATCATGCACTATTCTTGTTTGATTGAATGAAATTATTATTTTTTTATTTAAAAAATCAAAATATAATTAATACCTTTATTAAGATCCGTGTGTATAAATCTCAACAAACTTTTTTTTTTTTTTTTTCACTCAATAAGAATAATAAAAGTAACGCAGACACCAATCACAAACTGCTTATTTCGATGCCGACGTAGCTATACAAATTAGAACAATAGTTTCAACCCCTCAAAAGAAAAAAAAAAAAAAAAGTTTCACTAATAATAATAAAACATTGACTTCTGAAATATTATATTACATGAATTAAATTGATAAGTATACAATAAGTATCATCATCACTCCGGAATCCTCATCTAAATCTAATAATCCTCACTTTTCAGGCCACAAAGCCTAACCATTACATTTTCCTCAAATTTCCAAATGATTACAATAATTATTCTTGCGTAATTTATATATCCAAGTATATATACTTTATTACACAATGAGTATCATTAAAGCATATTAAAAATATATATATATTGAATTATTACCATATTCCTATTATATTAAAACATATTATTAGATTAATCGTTATATTAATTTGTATTTGTCAAGCACGGCATGGGCTCGGAGATTCTTGGTCAGCGAGTGTGAAGAAAATGACAACGGTGACCGTACGGACATGCGACGCCGGCGAGGACCATCCGGCAAATCTCAGTCTTGTAGCGCGGGTGGCGGATGACCGGGCGGAGCTCTTGGACGCCGTGGGCGAACTGGCAGTGATCTCCATAAGGGCAGGCGCCCGTCTGCTGCCATTTGTTGCAGAGCTCCGTCTTGAAGGCGCCTTGTTTGTAAGCTTCCAGACGTTCACGTGCTTGCTTATCCTCTTCCTTCTCTTTTCCTCCACGAACCAACACATTCTTCTGTATAATATTATCGCAAAAATAAGACAATTACTTTGGAAAATTTTTATTGGTCATTAGCTAGCATTTTTAATTTACTTTTTTCTTTAGAAAATTATAGAAAAAAAAAATTAAATTAAATATTATTAGTCACTTTAATCAAAGTATAATGTCCAAAATTAGGGACAAAGCAATTGAAAAAAAATTAATTTTTTAGAATATATATTTTCTATTATTTGTCCCTTATATTTTAAAATCTAGTATTTTGTTAAATTTCTTATACTAAAATAAATTCATGACTACATTCCCCTATATCTAAAATATTTAACATCTCAATAAAATAAAAAAACATATAGGGGATAATGACGTTTAGTATCCGGTATTTTGCGTTAATGACAAAAGGTATCCTGCGTTTAAAAAATGATAATCGAGTAATTTCAAGATTGTTTTTGGGACAGTTTGGTATCTTAGTTAATATAAATTAACAAAAATATTTTAAAAAATTCTAGAACTATACCATTTAATAATAAGTTTTATTTTTACTATTTATATGTACAAACAGATTAATTTGTACGGCAAAAGTTACTCCATATTAATCTATATAACCAAAATAGTTAATTGGATACAAATATATCTAATTTATCTCTTATTAAAATATATTTATATAGTTTTGAAATATCTAATTTTATAGAAACATAAATATAATTTTTAAAATTAACAGTATAAAAACAATAAAATAAGTAAATATTTTATTCATTTTAAGAGTATATCAATCATATCCATATGTCGACTTAGGTATTTCTGTAAGTTTTCAGCAATACGAGTACTATTTTTAAAAAATCAAACTAGAGGTACCAAAATGTAAATAACCCAAATTTTAAATTACCTTAATATTGTTGGGATTGGCGGTCCGAATTCCTCCGCCATTGTTAACCACCTTAGTTTTCCGGGAGTACTCATCAGACTTTACGGAGATACTCCTGGGAAGCAAGAATCTCTCCATCTCCAAATCCTCCGGCGACCCTCTTCCGTTTCCGGCAATCCTTTTCGTCTCTTTATCTCCAAACAATGTCCACGAAGAAATATGTTTGTGTAAGGAGGATTGAATCAAAGCACGGAGTTGCTGGTTCAACTCGTCGTGGACAGTCCGGAGTTGGATATTTTCTCTCTGGAGAGCGGCGGCTTCACTGGCAGCTCGGCGAAGGCGGCTGAGACAGAGGCTCTTCCGGTTGACCATGTCTTGATGATCTTGTAGCAGAACAGAGTTGTGGAGGTTTTGGTTATGGAAGGTGGTGTTAGTAGAGGAATTTGAGAAGGAAATGGAACGTTGAGGAGAGAACATTGGGGAGCAAAGATTGGAGGAGATGTTTTCTTGCATTTTCCGGCGTGTTTTCTTGAATGCCAAACAGATAAAGAAAGAAAAAGGTCAAGAAAACATATATAGATATATACAAGACAATGTTGTATATAGTTGGAGAATATAGATTTATTTATAACCTTGAGAAGAAGCTTAGTTAGGGGAGTAAAACTTTTATGTGTGGTTTAAGTGAGGAAAGGGATTGACGAGTAAAAGGGTAAATATATTAGGGTTTTATATTGTGCAGGAAACCCAATTGAGGAAAATGAATTTGAAGCGTTATAGAGAGAGTCTGAGAGAAAGCTTAGTTTTAGTTATATGCCTTTCTGCTTACTGTGGCATCAAGTATTTATATGCCAATGCATTTCCATCGTTTTGGAGCTCTAGTTAGTACTTAGTACTACCACTTATGCCTTGCCATACAACAAACGTACCAAATTTTTATAATATTATGAAAACTATACTATATATATATTTATCCATTTGATACATTCCCCGTGTATATATAATGGTAGCTTGTGTCTTAATCATGAGGTTTGGTTATATACTTCAATAAGGATAAATATTTTTCAAACCAATACTTTATAAGGCTATTTAAGCCTTTTGATAATTGAGGGTAGTTTTGTAACTCAACACTTTTTTTTTAGTGCCATTTTTTTGTAAATAAATTATTAGAACATTTATTCTATTTAATAGTATATTTATTCCTAAACAGAATAATGAACCAATAATGAAGTGATAAACTAACTTATAAGTCTATTCAAAATGAGTGCTAAATTTTTTTAGGTACACTCAGGAACTTATAACTTAAACGTTAATTATCAATTAATTTTTTTTTAAAAAATAAATACATATACAATTAAATATTAATATATTTGTATATATAGGTATGCATATATAAAGTTCTATTTTGTAAACATGCAAGTATTATACATGTTGACCTCCTCAATTACATGCATTAAACAACAAGTCGTACAAATGAAGTACACACTAGTTATATATGTTCTATATATCCTTATAAAAGTAGATAAAAGGAGGTGTCCAAAGTCAGAATGCGAAGGCCCCCTTGGCCCTTGCGGTTAGAGAGGCATTTGATTACAATTGTTGCTTGGTTTTGAAGCTTAAAATATTGATCAATTTAGGGTTTATTTGAATATATTCTTACAAGTCATGAAGTAGCTGATTAAGACAAGCATACCATTAGGAACGAAAGAACCATCAATGACCCTTTTTTTTCTTCTCTTTCTTTTGTGTTTTCTTGTAGAGTTTGCTTCTTTATCACAACTTTAACTACCTTGGTAATTTGTCCAATAGCTCCCCCATCAACATCTAATATCTGATGTTTGGTGAATAATATAATCCTATCTTGCCACATGGGTTTTCTCCCAATTTTCAGACACTTCATTTTTTTTTAATTATTATTTCGTCTTATTTCCATGGTTGTTAAGTCCAAACATTTCCTGTCTCAATTTAAATTCGTTCAACAATGTTTGTTTTAGTTCTTCTTTCATTTTCCGTTACAATTTGGACATGTTGCTAATTACTTATTTTTGCTCTACGTGGATGTTTCCTGTTTTTAAGGCCTCTAATTGATAGGGTCCTCAAGCAGGTAGTAGCAGTATAATTATTGAAGAATTAAGAAAAAAGATAGCAATTTGATCGTGATTATGGTGTTATTTATATATACTTAATTATTAAGTGTAGTAATTTTATCCTTAAACAGCTCAATTTTGTATAAATAAGAATAATTTATAAATAATCATGAGTTAATGTATATAAAAAAAATAAATAAATTTATGCCAAGAACCACTCTAGTCATGAGTTAATAACCAGCTATAATATTGCTTAATATACACAATTCAGTTTTGACATTTTTGGAATGATCAAAGGATCGAACTAGAAATGGAAATTGACAAAAATTTACTTGAAAAACCAAGATGGAGAAAAAATTGAATTTGGATAGACGTCATTTCCGTCTAGAAGATTATACACAAAGAATTGGTTGAAATTGAGATATGAACTTGAAGACGAACATCTCACATTGGCATACGTATGTGCCTATCTAAATTTCAACAGCTTCGAGTCACACCGACACTCTGTTCGACTCATTTCCTTCATTATTTACAATTTGACCATTCACCCGCTTCTTAGAACTACCAACATATGGAGTTTGAATCTTCCTCTTGACTCTAAAAAATTAAAAATTATAGAGAGAATGATTACTTGATACTTTGTATTTTACATTAATGATAAAAAGTATCTCTGTGTTTTGAGAAATAAAAATGGGTACATCGTTTTTGGAATAGTTTTGTACCCTGGTCAACGTAAGTCAAAAAAAATATTTTAAATTTTTTCAAAATTACCCTTTGTGAATAGGCTTTGTATTTTTACTATTTTTATGTCCAAGTAGATTAATTCTTATGAATAAAGTACTTTTATTAATTTAAATGTCCAAAATAGTTGTTTGAATACATATATATTTAATTCACCCATATTAAAATTATGTTTAAAAATAGAGATAAGGATATTTTAATCATTTCACATGGTTAAGGTACCAAACTATCCCAAAAAAGATATTGAGGATATCCAAGGTCGTTTCACAAATATAGAGATATTTTTTGTCAATAGCGCAAAATATATAATACCAAATGATGCCTAACTCATACTTAAAAGTTAAAATATAGCACTTAAATTAAAAGTTGTCTCAATATTATTACATTAGTCCAAGATTTATTTTCAGTCAATACCCATGTCTGAGAAAGATTTTATTTTATTTATTCATTTTTTCTAGATTATTGAAACTAAGTAGAATGTGTACTTACAAACTCAACTCTTCTGAGTCGATTAATAAATATTAAATAGAAATCAAAATTTTAACAGGTACCAAAATGCATGAGTAATAAAATTATTAATGTACATTTTTATAAACAAGCTTGAGAAAAAGAGGTTTTAGCCTTCAATTATACTCTAATTCAAGCTGTCAGAGACTCAGAGTGGATCACAACCTAATAGAAGTTTTGATTAAATTACAAGGCAAACTATAGGCAAAAAGACCAGAATCGAATCGAAAGCTTGGGAGTTCATAGCATTATGTCAAAATTGTGAAACAAGTGTAATCAACTTAAGAGATAAGCAAAGTTCAACTGAAGAATATATAATTTGCAAGATCTAACAGCAGCTAAATGATACTCATTTTGAAGAGTTTGGCAGACTTAACATTCTTTTTTTCCTCTTCTCTTTGTACCTCTGTTTGGCCAATTCTCGGCGGGCTATTGGATCCAAATCTTCTTCACCCTCCTGCTCTGCCAACCAAGACCTCGTTTTGGTCAATTCTCGGCTGGCTTTTCGGCCGGCTTCCGGATCCATCTTTTGTAGACTCTTTTGGTCTACCGACCCTTCTGTCATGTAGGATGAAAGTCCACTGTCAAGAGAGCAAGCTTGACCGCCACTCTCTGCACTGAACATCGAATTGGACTGTGACATGCTTGAAGAACATGGTCCAGTTGGAGATGTATGATTCGGAGTATGATTAAATACCGTGTCTTTGTCCATGGAAGACTCACCCTGTCATGAGAAATATGCAGGAAAAAGAAAATAACAAAATATATTAATCTATCTTCTAAAAAAATAAAAAATAAAAAATAAAAAACCATGCTCTAAGTCTAGGTGATTATAGCTTGATGTATTATGTGTTTTCTGGAATAAACGAGCTAATAAATAGAGTTAACGGGTCAGACCTCCATTTCTGTCCAAAGGCTATCAAATTTATCAATAGATGAATACTTCTCCATAGAGGAGAATGACTCATCTTTATCATCAAGCAGAACTCCTTTAGGATCTTCATGAGCTCCTAATTCTTCAATGCTCCGGAATGTCAAATCCATATCAGGAACGTTGATATCATCCTGAAAGGCAAGTTTTGCAAAACCCAATATCAAGATCTTGCATATTTTGGGGGCCAGAACTGCAAAAATTTAAGCAATCTAGACAAAATGATACAACAATAACTTTTCTGATTTGACCACAAATTGACGAGAACCAAGAAAACAATCACTAGTCTTTTAATTAGAGGGGGGAAAAAGAGAAGAAAAAAATTCATGAATTATGGCTAGTTAAGGTAAAATGCTCAAAAAATAAGGTTACCATCTGACTTAAGGCGTGTATTTGATGAGAGTATGCATTAAGAATCGTTAGCATGTAAATGTTACAATAATGTTTAAATTGGATTTTCACAATATATAAATTTGAAACAAGTAATCAGAAGGTAATGAAATGCAGGTTTTAGAAATCATGATCGATAAATGGAATTTCAACATTAAAGCTTGGATCAAGTTCTTATTAACCAACTGCAACGGATGAACTAATAACTATCAGTAATGTACTCTTCATTTAAAAACAGGTCTTAACATGCTCTACATGTAGCCAAACATAATAACAGCCACTTCTCATCCTCGTTGGCACAGCTAAGTTGTATCAATTTCCCACTTTAGTCCACAAGTAAAAATAAATGGCTCATTTTATTAAATAAGGACTCAGATGAGACATTTTTACCTGCTTTAGGGACTAGAATGATTCACGTTTTACTTCGGGGACCGAATTTGGGATTCATGGACTGCCTGTATGTTTTTACCTTAAGCAAATGATCAAAGGAGAAGTTGATCTAACCTGACTTCTTGGAATTGTACTTGTGCACGACCAAAATAATTCTCCGTTCGGAGGAACCCCAGAAGTCAAGGATGAGGATGAATTCTCCAGTTCAGAAAATGGAAATGGAAAAGGGTCAATGTTCAGCTCCTGCGTTGGATTGTCCAATTGCTGAATACCAGTACTGAAATCCTCATAATGTTGTGAAGGCTGATCAAGATTTTCATCTAATTGCTCTAGACATTGATGAACCGAAGATGCACCAGTTTGTTGTTGGCCATGCATTATAGGTGAAGGATTATTCTCTTTGCTTAAATCTAGGTGAAGGATTTGTTCCAAGGCAATGTGAGTGATTTGCTGGTGTTGATCTTTGTCAGACGTCTGCAAGACGAAAAACATGTTCTTAGGAGACACTTGGAACAACATTCTAACAATATTTAGTCCCCAAGTGCAAGTGAACAAAAGATTTAACTTCTTATGCTATGATGTTCTAATTCCCTTTCAAGAATACATCAAATATTTGGACCGACCTAATCCAATCTAAATACTATATACAAAAAGAAACAGAACAGTATGAACCTCTAGAGTAAGAAAATTGAAACCCATTTCCCACCTTAGGGTTTAGGGTTTAGTAAGACTTGCGATCATTCTAAGTGACTTGTGATTTAAGCTATTTTATGTCATTAAATTCTGCCCACCTTAAGATGCTGATTGCTTTCTCCAGCTTCAGATTGTGCAAAATAGAGTGCATTTGGACTATTTTCTCTCATATCTACTGATAAGCCTCCAGTTTGTGAAGAAGAATCCACTGTAGTATTGTCCAAAGCAAATGCACTTGAGTTACCTGAATCAAGAATAGAGGACATAAACTGATCCTCATAACTACTGTTGTCTGGTTCACTTAATTTGAAACCCCATTGAGATGCAAATTCCTTGGCAGATGGGCACGCAATGTAAGAACTTTTGATTGCTTGTTTCTGATGTTTTAAGAACTCGTGTAGGCCAGTGTCATAGTTATGACACATAAACTTCTGGTGATCAAAACACAGAACACTTGGCCGGCGGCATCCGCACTGATCACGTAGAAGAGTCCGGACATGTTTGCTAGAAATGTTGTTATAAGAATGGACTTTTCTGTCACAGGAAAGGCAAAGAAATACACAATCGGCTTTACAGTAAACAACTGGCTCCACTTTTCTGCAGAAATCACAGGCTTTCTCCATTTCTAATTGGGTTTTCTCAATGCAACAAAAATCTCACGAGGTGAAGTTCTTCTTCACATTCCAATAATTTTAAATATCTGAAAGTAATGGCCAAATCAGAAATAATCCACCATAACAAGGACATTCTAGAGGCAAACAAGAAAATACAACCTCGCAGAACAAGAAAATTTCTTTCAAACAAATAATTCTAGTTTCCAAAATTCCCAATTTAGCAGGCACTTGAAGAGTCATCTCCAATCCACAATCCTATGTTCCAACACAAGAATTCTCTAACAATTTGATAAAACTATAATGCAGATTAAACATTCCAATAAACTCAAACTCATCAATAGCTAATAGCAATCTTTAACCAAGAAAGCAAAACCAAATCCAAAACAAAAACAGAAGATCCAGTTCCAACAAGCACTACTGAAAACCCAAATGGATTAGCTTAAAAATCCGTCCAAAATTCAAAGATTAGATACTTAAGATCAAAGTAGACGCATGTAAAGACCGCAACTTAACTTGAAGAAAAGAAAAGAAACGAGAAATAGGAATCATACACTTGTTTGTTTGGCAAGAAAAACCGAAGAGAAAAATTGGGGCCAGCTCTTAATTCCCGGGAAAAAAATCCAGTTGTATTAAGTTCAGGGTCTGAGCTTCTATACTTTTATCTTCTTGTTAGTTGTTTACCCATAAGGATCTGACGTGTCACGTCTGAACGTGAACTTTCCAGCGTGGATATGAATACGTGGCATGATAGTGGGACCCACGCGTTATCCGAAATGTCCCAAAGAGAGCGGGAGGAAAAGTTGGGCTCTTCCACGTCATCCAAAAGCTTACCTTGTTTGCCAATTAAAATTCGCCACGCGTCTGCTGCCATTCCTCCTGGCGATTAGAGATTGAGGGATATTGCGTTCCGCGCCTGTGGGGCGCACCTAACCAGAGTTAACCAGGCGGATCACAAGATATCTAGTTTTTCTGCTACAATTTTTTTTTTTTTTTTAAATGTCAGGAGTTATGAGATTTATCCTAAGGTGAATATCTAATAAAATGATAATATTTTTAAATAATTCCTTCATTCAAAACATTAACGTTTTTCATTAATTATTCGTTTGGTACATGAGATTGGAATAGATTATTATTCAAGATAAGATTAGATTGGATTAAATTAGTTTATAATTAGTACTATATTGTGTTTGATATAGTATTACATTAAATAATATTAAAAAAATTAAACTTAATATTTTTAAAATAAAAATAATTTAAATTTAAGTTTTTAAAATACTATATTAAATATTAAAATTTACACACATATTTACTTAAAGATATAAATTTGTAATTTTTAAAAAGAATTTGTATTTAAGTTAGCTTATATAAAACAAAAAATTTGAGTCATTTTTGAAAATCTAAGTTTTTATGAGAAAAAAGGAGGATGAATATATATTCTAATTTCTGAATTTTTACAAAAACTAAATATGAATTTTAATTTTTTAAATATTTAGAAAAAATATAGTTACAAAATAAAATTAACAAAATTAATAATAATGAATACCTTAATGAACTAAAATTATAATGTGAAACTATAGTTACAAATGCCCAATTGGATTATTTAAACTCAAATAAAATTAAAATGTGAAACTATAGTTACAAATTCCCAAAGAGATTATTTAAACTCAAATTATAAAGGAGATACTTTAGTCTCGCTGGAGTAGCCATGTTTAAAAGAACGAGCAAAATTAGTATATAGACCACATTGGAAAGAAGTTTAACAAATTGACCCACATATTTTTTTTTTTGGCGCAGGCCCACCAATTAGCCATTTAATGGCCTTAATCAACATATTTAAAAAAAAAAAACAAAACAAAAAACAAAAAGGCACGTTTGACTTTTTCTTCTCCTTCTTCTTATTCTTCTTCAAGCTTCTTCTCCGATGAGCATTGATTTTTCC
>WUAT03283789.1:0-18032 GCA_010015005.3 Ulmus americana | reverse complement strand
AAAAGTTCAGGGACTTTTGGGGCATTATCTAAAAGTATTTTTTTATTTTTTTATTTTTAATTGAGGGTAAAATCAGAATTTTCATAAAATATGAATAGTAAAAAGTACCCAGAAATAATTTCGACTAAACTTAGGGTCCCCAATGAACAAGTTGAAAATCGAGGGTCCTTTTCGAACATTCGTGAAGCAAGAGAGTACCTGTACGAAAATTTCCCTAGATTTTTATTAAATTTTAAGGGTAGTTTTAGAATTTTTTTTTAAAAATGTCATAATTAAGGCTTGTTTTTGTATTTTTGGTTATCTAGAGAGTACCTTATTGAGTTTTTAAAAATTTATGGTCTTTTCTATATTTTTGGTTAACTAGAGATACCAAAATGTAATTATTCATTTATTAAATATGTAAGGTGCTGTTTTTATATTTCTAAAAATTAAGTGTCTTTTCTGTAATTTTGACTATATAGAAGTACTAAAATGAAATTTTCCCTTTTAATATTTGCCGCAAATGTCAGCATAAGATCCTTTATTAATTGTCACCATTCATTCAAATTCTACCCCATCTTGGTTGTATTGATTTATATATAAATTCCTCAATTCACTCCATTTTATGGTCCTCTTCTTCAACATATGATGTTTTGTCATCTTTCAAAACAGATTTTTGAGGCCAAAAGAAAAGAAAAAACTTGAAAAATATCTCAACTAAACTATCAATTTTGGAGGCAAAAGGAAAAGAAACAATTGGAATCAATCATTACTAATAAGTCTCAAATAGATTTTTAGGGAAGTTTACATTTTGGCACCCGTGGTTTGAATTTTTCCCAAAAATGTACATCGTCGTTTTAGTATTTATATTTTGATATCTTGTGATTTGATTTTATAATGGATTGGTACCCTAATTAGTCAATCTAAATCAACATATATGTCATTAATTCATTTTAAGCATCCTCGTGTTATTTATGACTATACTCGACAAATTTTTATTTAGGGTTTAGAGTTTAGGTGAAAAATATTGACATTAGTGATATAGTTTAAGCTAAAAATGCCTCTTCTTTCATAGCAATTATGGGACCAAGTTGAACCTAGAAATGATAAGGCCCGTACACGTTCACCATGAGATAAAAGGGACCCAGCTGAACTAGTTCCCTCTTATCCCTAGTTTTTTTGTTTTTAGTATTCTTTTAAGTATTTATGCTACTCTTATCAACACCAAAAGTTAAATAGGTGGTAAAAGTGATTAAATTCTATGTTCAAACATTTTTATCTAACATCTTATAAGTTATAATAGCTATTTTATAAGAACTATTGCTGATTTACTAATGAGGAGCTAAACCTTAGAATCTGTTGACCACCTGTCATAAACATCGGCAACTTGTTGCTTACTATAACATATACGAGGACAAATAATATTTTTGGCCCCGTATTGTTGGGTCGTAACATTTTTCCCTTTGTACTCTGAAAAGTAATGATCAACATCTCGTACTTAGTTTCTATAACATTTTATCTCTTGTAATTATATTGTTGATACCAATAGACAATAGTTATGATAAATATAAAAAATATATGGTTTTGGAAAAATAATTTATTTTTGTTCTCTATTGATGATCAATTTTTAAAAAAAATTCAAAAATTACCCCAAATATTTAAATCAAAAGTATTTTATAAAATTAAATTAAATTTATTCAAAAATAAAATAAAATGAAACATCATACTAAATAATATGGAGTCACGCGTTTCAAGTTGCCCTCCTTGAAAACTTAAGTGAAAATGTGCTTCCATAATGTCTTGAATGACAAAAGTTTTGTACATTTTTAAACTATTATTAATATTTATAAATTATGTTCACTCATCGAGAGCAGTTTAGATATTCTTAGGGTTTAATTTAATTTTTTTATTATTATTATTATCATTTAGTATTATATTTCATTTTATTTTATTTTTGAATAAATTTAATCCAATATAATATTTTATAAATTCTTTTGATTTAAATATGGATTTTTGGTGCAAATACCCTCTAATATTTGCGCGGTTTTATATGTTACTCTCCAAAGTCAGAAATTGGTGTAAATACTCCCTGAACTTACCCAAAAAAATGCCAAAATTGCCACACACACACACACACACACAATGCAAGTTCAGGGGGTATTCACGCCAATTTTTGACTTTGGGGGACAACATGTAAAAGTGCGCAAACATTGGGGAGTGTTTGCACCAAAAAGTCTTTAAATATTAAGGATAGTTTTGAATTTTTTTTTCTTCAAAAAATTAATCATCAATAAGGTACCAAAATGAATTATTTTTTCAAAAATCTGGGTATTATATATATAGCATAATTATTGGTACCAAAATGTAATTACAAAGAATAAAACGTTATAAAAACTAAAGTACATGGATATTGAACGATACTTTTCAGATTACGAGGGCCAAAATGTTACAACCTAGGGCTGACTATTTGGGTCATGACCTGATGAGATGACTTGAAACCGACTTGAAAATATCAGGTTAGGGTTGATAAAAAAGGGTTTGGGTTGAAATTGAGTCGGTCTGAAAAAATTTGGGTCGAATTCGGCTCAACTTGATTAACTTAAAATTACCCAATTTTAAAGTGACCTTACAACTTGAAACTAACTCAACAACCTAAAAGTGACCCAATGTGCCTGAAATTGACCTAAATAACTTGATTTTGACTAATTTTTTTAAAAAATGTTAATTCAAAAAATAAAAATTATGATATATTTTATTTTTTTTCAAGTCATTTGGGTTGAATCAGGACACCCATAACCTGAACGGTTTATATTAAGGTTGAATTTTATGACCTGAAAAAGGTTTGGATTGGGTTTAGGTTGACTTTATTATTATTATATATCTACCTCAACTCAACCCGAACCCGATCTGATGACTTGAATTACCACATTTATAATATAACCCCAAAAACAAGAGCCAAAATGTTAAAAAACCCAATAGTACAGAGGCCAAGGATGTTATTTGTCCGGTAGATAATCCCAATGGTTTTAGAATGAAATTTATTTTGGTCTATCATTAAGGGAACCATATATCTATATATCAAACATGTTCACCAACTCCTTGAATGTGCATAAATCTGAGACAAATAATAAAAGTCCTTATTATATTAACTTTCACATTCAAGTTACAATTTTTCTCTCAATCTAAACTATAATTCTTGAATTTGGATCAATTCTTAAATATTTTGAAGAACTACGAAAAAGAGAGAGAATTAGGAAGAAATAAAGTTCTTTAATTCTCAAAGACTCTAAAATTTCTTCAGAAATATCAAAATGTCTAAATTTTAAGTGACCCTAGCTATTTGTAGATGTTTCTAATGATGTTACCGTAGTAATCATCACCCTTAAATCATTTGTCGTGTCGTTCTTCGAAGTAATCACTCATTAGACCATCTTTCAGAAGAATTTTTGAGAAAATCATCTTCCAAAGCATTCCCTCGGCGAGTTTTTTCTTCGGAAACATCTTTTGATGTATTCCCATCTAGAATTATTTTTCAAAATTCTCCGCTTCTTGCGCGATTACCAAACTACCCTTTACAACCTTCTCGACTATGACCTTTAATTAATTCTCCAATTTTTACTGCGCGGACATGTTTTATTTTTTCCAACCACTCATATACCTAATCCTCTTGTCTAGTTCAGTATTGCACGTTAATTAAACATATTAATTAGCAGCCTTAAGGAAAATGGTGATTAAGATGTTTCTTCTAACTACTGGTCAAATAGAAAAAGACATGCTAAAAAAAAAAAAGAACGAATAGAAATTAGTCGATATATACAAGTTGGAAACATGTTTATTGTCTAAAGCAGTTTATAGTGATTATTCAAAATTATAAATGATAAGAAAGCAGAAATTTTACACATGAAAGAAGGAGAAATGAAACCGTTAAATCTAATACATTTTGCATAAAAAATATATGAACTTAGCCGATCGTTTTCACAACTTGCATGGTAAAAGATGACCATTTTAATACCTTCTATTTTCATTTTTAAACAAAAACAACTTTATAGTTTTCTGCTTTTTTTTTTCTTTTCTTTTTTAAAAAAATATTATCCCAAATTATAAGTTAAAGAGAAAAAAAAAATAGTTAACTAATGAAATAACAACAAAACTCTAAAAATAAGCTAGCTAGAAATTCCTAACTTTTTTTAAAGTCAATTAATTCTTAATTTTTAATCCCTCGTATTGAGAAAATTAGGCCTATATCAACTTTTTACTTTTTACTTTGATTAATCTCCATTTATTTAAATTCTTAGGTTTTTATCTTTTTTTCTTATATAAATACATTTTTGCCTCTTTCTCTTCTTACACTTTCACTTCCAACTATAGGGTATTCTAATCTCAAAATTGATATTTTTTAATTTTTTTATTTCTCTTGATATTTTTATTAATAGTCTCTCGTATTAGAATAACGAAAAACTAAGACTATTAAATGGAATTTTCCAAATCAATACAGTTTCAAAATTTTAAACATTTAAAACAAATATTTTAAAAAAATAAATCAAACCAGAAAATTAAAAAATAGTATTTTTTTTGTTTTTCTTTCAGCATTTCCTCGAAGGTGAAGATTAAAGTTTCAATAATCCTATTTCGGTCTCGCTCTTTGAATTATCCAAATTCATGGTCAAAATTCTATAAGTTAATAACACAACAATAATTTTCTTTCTTTCCAAACAGCAATTAACATGGCCGCAATATATAGTTTAGGGTTTGATGGCTATTGCCACGTCATGTGCATGTGCTGACTCAGATCCAGGTCTAGTTGACCGTCCTTTTTGCTGACTGTGCATATTTCTATTGGCCATTATTTTTCCTTTTCTTTTAAATAATTATACTCAACATTTTTCTCTTAATAATTGGAATTTAACATTAAAAAAAATAAAAAAATCCTCAACCACTAATAGATTCACAATGTGAACGGTCCAAAATAAACCTTAATGATATAATCTTATTATATGGTAAGGATGGAATGTGGTTGGTTATATAATATTATATATATAGTATCAATGTCATAATATTTTATTTTTGTTGAACATACAATAATAAGGTTATCATAGTTTTGATCATCAGGAGTTTTAATATATGTTTATGTGATTTTTTTTATTATGAAGGCGGTCGATAATAGCAAGGAATATTGAACAAGAAAAATATATGAATATGGAAACTTTGAGACAGAATTGGAGAGGTTAGCGATCACTTTTTCTTTGTTGATGTTAAAATGACAAAGTGTGATTCGTATAATATTTGCCAATTCTTTGAAATGGTGGAAGGTGAAGTGTAGTTCAAATCTTTATTGTAAAAATAAAAAAATAAAAAATAAAATCCTTTGTACAAAAAATAATTCACTAATTTTTTATTATTTATTTATTAAAATCTCTTCCAATTTAAACCATCTTATTTTCAATCGTTATTTACTATTTGTTAGGATTCATATTGTTATAGATCGTATTCATTGAGAGATTCATATTTTTTTCTCTAATTTTTACTTATTAAGAATCTAACTTGTCAAATGCCCTTTTTTTTTTTTTTTAAATGGTGTTGGGAAAAAAAAATGAAAAAAAAAATGTCTACTTTTTATTTTTAGTCAAGAGTGGTAGCTATTAGTATTTTATAAATATATATATATATATATATTATTCTTGAAACAATTTGTTATTTGTTTGTCTTCTTTAAAAGTTAAAACAATACTTTTTTATTTTTTTTAACAGTAAATAGAAAAAAAAATTATTAAGAAAAAGTAAATAAGGTCCAAAAGAAGTATGAAGTAGCACGTAAGTATAATTGGTTCAGTAACGGCGGTAAAGATCTTGAGTTTTCTGGATCCTGTCTTCTTCTTGATGAAATTATACATGATAGATCTAGATTTGCACGGAAAATCTATTACGAAATTCAAGTAGAAAACTAACCACCATGTACGTATTCTAAGATATGTGATCGATTATTATAGTAGCACAAAACAAAAACTGAAAGAAAATAACATAAACACCGTTTGTAGAGAATGGACCGCCGCCTTCATTCACACGCACCGAAGATGTGGCTCCACGAAAGATTTAATCATCGAAGGTCGTCCTCAAAGAGTAGTCAGTTGTCCTTCTCTGCCGTGAAAAATCACTGTAAACCTTGTTAGTTCACCCTTCAAGTCTACCATCATTGTCGTTCAGAAAGCAACACCTTCCTTAGTTTTCACCTCCCCACAGACCAATCGTTGTTTTCTCAAGTTTCAGGATCATGACCGGTGATGCATCATAACAAGTCGTCAAACCTCTAGCCTCTCCATACTACATCTTTCTCTCAACTCTCTCTAGAAGTCCCCACTCTTTCCTCTTGACTCTCTCTAAAATTATAATAATAATAATAATAATAATAAACTCTTTATTTGTTAAATACAACTTATCTTTCGGCAAAAAAAAAAAAAGGTTACAATTCATCTTTCGGCCATAAAAAACATAACTCATCTTGTTTGTTAGAAGAAAGATGATAAATATATATAAAGAAACTCAGATAAGATAAATGGATTTTATTTATTTATTATTATTTTATAATTTGAGTTGGATACCATTATCTTTGTGTTAATTAAACTGACTTTTAGATAAGTTTTGGATAACTAAATACCAAAACGTATTTATATCCATGTGGTAATGAATGTATATCTAATTACAGATAAGCTGAAACTACAGAATTAATAATTTTTGGATAACAATAATCAGTCTTTTATTTATTTATTTTTTAAACAAAATCAAACGGTTTTTAGTTTCATTGGATGGGTCAAACGACAACTAATTGTTTTCATACTACCGGATTTCCTCAACCATTTCGCAGAACAAGGAAAAAATAATCTAAAACAAAAAAAAAAGTTTTTATTTATTAATTTTTATCAATACGTTAAGAAATTAATTAATTTAAACCTATCCATATGTTAATATTAAGATAAGATTCAAAAGAAGGATAATTTCTAGATTAATTGACATTAAAGATATATTATTTTATCCGAAATCATGGATATAGATTTTGGATTAGCCTCCGAGTACAAATAACTTCCCAAAAAATGTTGCTCGATAAGAATTCCAAGAATACATATGTAAAAAAAGAAAAATAATAAAAAACAAAGCTTTTTGTAACTATTTTACATGTAATAAAAAATATATATATTTTATCTTACCTAACAAAACAATAAACTAATAATAAAAAGTATAAAAATCTCGTTTTAGCTGTAGAGAAAGAATAAAATATCCATGGTGGATTATGTTTACTTTCTTTTTATCTTTCTACTCAAACCCAAAACCAGAGACGATGAACATTTTTTAATAATAAATAAAAAATAATAATTAATTAAATAATAGCCGCATGGTCCTTAAGTTAAGCCGGTCATCTTCCTGTATTTGACGTCCAAATCGAATACGGCTGTTTTCCTTCTGTTTCTCGGGAAACAAACAAAACAAACTGACAGCTCCTGGTGGTACGATTCCATGTACAAATTACACCCAATTCTCGCCAAAACCCATCTCTGTCTTCTCTTCCGGAATTTCTCAATTCGATTTTTTGGAATCTTCTTCTCCTAGTCCCTTCGAATTTCTTTGTTCGATTTCGATCGATTATTTTTTATGGGGGCTAGTTTCTCTTTGTTCAGTTCTGACCTAGATGGTTCGATTTCTTCTCAATCGAAGCCCGGCCTCGGCGATTTGCCGGAGAGTTGTGCCGCTTCTATTCTGGGTTATTTGGATCCTCCGGAGATTTGTAAATTGGCGAGGCTGAATCGGGCTTTTCGTGGTGCTTCCTGGGCTGGTTTTTTTTGGGAGTCGAAATTGCCTCCCAATTATCGGGTTCTCATTGGGAAATTGTTTGGGGATTCTTTGGGAAATTTGGGTATGAGAGAGATTTATGCGAGGCTTTGTCGACCTAATACTTTAGATGATGGGACGAAGGTGTGTTTTGTGTTACTCTGATGTTTATGATTTCTGTTTGGTTGCCGAGATTAGGAAATGAGAGAAATTTCCAGTTTCAAATGGTTTGATTTCGACTTTGAGTTGAATTTTATTGAAGAAAGTGAAATTCTTTTCTCTGTTTGGTTCACGAGAAAAGTTGAAATAAAAAGAGAAATTAACGATTCTGAAATTTAGTACTTCTACTTAACCTGATTGGGATTTGGCGATCATAAGTTTGTTGGGTTTTTCCCTTTTTTTTCTTTTTTTTTTTTTTCAGAAATCATGTTTCTTTATTTGGTTTCAGGAAAAAAAAAACCCTTTTAAATTTCATTGGTAAAAAAGGAAACTTGAATGCTAAAGCTTAAACATATGTAATACTAGTATCTTCTTCGTATTTTTCTTTGTTTAGCTTTCTCGGTTAACAAACAGGACTTTATGATTCCCTCTAGTGTAGTCCACTTGTTTTGGCTTTGTTGCTGATGGGCATGAAAATTTTCTTTGGTTGCAGAAAGTTTGGTTGGATAAGAGAACTGGTGGTGTTTGCATGTCCATTTCTTCTAAAGGATTAGCAATCACTGGGATTGATGATAGAAGATATTGGAACCGTCTTCCAACTGAAGAATCAAGGTGAGATTTGGCTTTCTTTTTTTGCTTTTCCTCCTTTTTTAGCATTGAAATTCCATTGAAATAGGAATGTTTGTATCAGTTTTGTCATTTTTGTTATAGATAGCTGACCAAACTCCCAAGTGTTACCTCGGATTTCCTCTGGCTGGAATTGTCCAGAGTATGTTTTTTTTTTTTTTTTTGTTATCCTTATTGTAAATTTCTATTGGTGTCGTTATCCTTGTAGGTTATAGCTTAGAAGTTTTATGCCTGTATAGAGTTTTCATGGCTTGATCTACTTAATAATATCTTAAAGAGAATCTTCCTTTGGATTATATTTTGAGGGATAGATTTTTTCTTTGGAAATCAAAATGGTTTCTTTGTTTATCTATTGCTCCAAAAAAGTTTCGAATAGTCGAAATGCTTATGTTTAGATGTGACGAAAACCTCAATAGGATTTAGTAGATCTTTTGCTTGTTTCATGCTCTTCTTATATTTTTAACTTTGCCCATATACTGATTTCTTATCTGGGTTTTCTGTTTTCTTCAATTTAGATTCCGAAGCGTTGCGTATCTTCAACAAATATGGTGGTTTGAAGTTGATGGTGAAGTTGAGTTCCCTTTCCCGCCGGGTACTTACAGCCTATACTTCAGGCTGCTATTAGGGAGGGCCTCAAAGAGGTTCGGCCGCAGAGTTTGCAATACCGAGCGCGTCCACGGCTGGGACATAAAGCCGGTGCAGTTCCAGCTATGGAACTCAGATGGGCAGAAGGCTTCATCCCAGTGTTTTTTACGTGAGCCTGGACAATGGAACTTCTACAAAGTTGGGGACTTCGTTGTGGACAAGGCCAATGCTTCTACAAAGATTAAATTCTCAATGACCCAAATTGATTGCACTCATACAAAAGGGGGTCTTTGTTTAGATTCTGCCCTGATTATACCCAAGTGAGAATTTGGAGAGAGAGAGGTTAAAAGCACTATTAGATTGCACTTAACCTTTTCTAGCAGGAATCCATGGTTTATGGATAGGTTGTTAGATAGTTTTTTAGTGAGCCTTTTGTATGTAAACAGCGCCAATGTGTATAGAATGTCAATTTCTTTTGATTTGTTGTTTCAGTATACTATGGTCTCTCTCTCTCTCTCTCCAATTGTCAAGGGTCTTGGTCTCCTTGTACGAGGTTTTGGGAAATAAATGGTACTTGTTATTTTAGTATAAAGATGGCTTTTCCCTTCTTGTTTTACTATAAAGATGGAAAAGAAAAGAGAATTAACTTGAATCGAAATTGATATGTAAAGCTGTGAAATTGCCTCCTATTCAAAAAGATCTCTAGTTTGCAATGCTCATCTGTTCTAGGATTCCTGTACAAAAACTGAGCAACTTGCCAGCATCTGTCACGGACCTTGCAAAAAATGGAAGCATCATTTTTTATAATCTGTTTTGGTTATATACCCATGACACAAAAAGGTCACAATTTTTCTTTCCTGGAAAAATGAAACTTTCCGGGAAAAGCAGCTTCTTCTTCAGAAAAGTCAGGGTTGAAAGGCTCCCCTCGACTTGCTAGTCCTCTTTTTACCACCATTCAACGTTGTATTGTTGTTGACAAACTCCTCCAGTATTTTCATGCTCTGCTCGGAAACCTGGGCCTGGCTGCTGAGATTTGATGACTCGTAAACCGGGAAGTTGTTGGCTGCTCTCGAACTCAAGGCTTCAGGACTCTGAAAGGATTGAAATGGTTTAGATTCTTAGAAGATGCATTTTGGTTAGCAATCAGCCCTGTTACATTTTGCTCGTAATGGACTTAAAACTTACCAATTTGTGATCATAACCAGGTGGCCCCGAAGCTACCTGTTCTGAGACAGTTGTTGGACGTTCAATGGCCATATTTGAGCTATTATTTGCATTAGTGATGGCACCAGGAGACATAGGTATCAAATTTTGCTTGTCCATTGGGAAATCTTGACACTTCAGCTTTTGCTTTCCTTGTACTTCCCCTTTCTGAAGTCCGGCCTTGGCGATTTCTTGAGTGTAATTCTTCAAGCTCTCTGCAAACCAACTGGTGTGTTAGGAAAGCAAATCAATGGCTCAACCAGCGAGAAAAATTACAAGAGGGTTCATCAACATGAACAAACTAAAGCCACTTACCAATTGGGCCAAGCTGCTTGTTCTGCCAGAAACTCATTAAATCTTTCATACTATCAACAACCTCAGCTATCTGTTAAACAGAAACAAATAGTTTCTTTAAGATTCTTAAAAAATGGTGGAAATTAGTTTCTAAATGGGACAAAAGTATCGGCTAAATATACCTGCAAGCACTGAGTGTATCTCCTGGGAAATCCAATATCATCAACCACATCTATGTCTGCATTTCCTGGCCAACATCCAGCAGCTTGGACCCTGCAGTAACACAAGTCACATTAAGCTATTTCACTCCTTTTCTCTCAAAAATTAGAAAAATCTTCTTAACAGCCAATATTGGAGACTCGCTCCAAGTCTCCCACATAGACATGTTGAAGTATACGAGTTCAATGACTAAGAATGAAAAAATCCAATCCTATGTAGATAAAATATTAAGGAAAAGAGAAATATAAACAGAAACAAATCGTGGGAAACCAAAACTGAAAATTCATCACATACTTGAGGGCTGTTCTGAGCAAATTTCAACAAATATATTAAGACGAAAACACCAATGTCTTACCGATTAATATTATTTCGAAAATCCTGCGGAAAAACCCCATCACGTCCACCATGATTAATGAATATTTGGTACTCGTGCATAACATTAAGCATCTGAACAATCAAGAACGCTTCAAGAATTAACAAAAATTTTAAAACGGAAAAAGCAAATTACCCAAAGGAATAGTAACTCTACCTGAGACGCAGCCAATTTTCGAGGGACAAATACTTCATGCCAGCTTGCACAAAATTCCCAGGATAATATCTGAAAGGAGAAAGAATGATAAATGATGACCATGCAAGTTTTATCACATAAAACAAATATCGAAGTAGTTTACATCTAACCCACAAACTTAAGGTAAAATGGTCTCACCTTCAAATCCTGAGTGAATACAATACGAAGCTGACCCTTGTGGACAACACGAAGGTGCTCATACACACTCTCTTGAACTGCTTTATCATATTCTAGCATCATTCCTCCAGAAGAAAATTTACACACTTGAGGAAGATCAAGAAACAACAGTTCATCAACCACACCACACTCAAATGTCAATTTATTGAGCCTAGGAAGTACTTCAAAACTGGCTTCTGCAAAGTGCAAAGGACTAAAGAAGTTACTCGCAGTCAAACAACAAGATCATTATTAGAAAAAATACGTAAATAAATAAAAGTTTCAGTAATGGCAAAATCAAATTTTCTTACCGTATCCCCTGCTTGATCTACAACCGCATAAGTCACAACGCCATGATCCCTGGAAAGACAAACCAGAAAGTAACAACTTTGACTGAAAGCTGCGGGACGAAAAAGAAATATGCGTCTATTGTAAAGATTAATATGAGAGCATTCATGAGAGAAAGAATATGAGAATCCAGGCCACATGATAGAATACAGATTAACTATTAATACTAATAATAACTACATAAGAAAAAAACACAGGGGACCAACTAAATTTCAGTTAACAAAGAAAGTATATTGGCAGCATCAAAAACAGACCATAGCAGCATGAGGCAAAGGTGCTATGCCCTCGAGTCCGCCTTTATCATACGACGAAACGCACCACCTTTTCTTAGCACCTGGAGCATAGAATTCCGCTACAAATTTCCTCCAATAGGCCAATTCATTGTGCTGAGAGGGTAAACATCAAGAGTTAGATTTCTTCAAATTTAGAGAAATTAAAAAGATAACAGTCCATCATTGAAGCAGATGCTCACATGTGGTCTCTGTCGTATATGATATATGTACTGCATTAGCCTTCGAAAACACGCAACTTCGCCAAGTTGGTCAATGTTGCATACTCCATGCTCGACTTGCTGTGGCAATTGGTTCCTTATATGTTGCTGTTGTGGCGGAATGTGAACTCCCTGCAACAGTGGAACAGAAAGTGAAACTTTTTGCTGGCTCTGATTTTGGAGCAGATCTTGCAAAACCAATGCATGAAGCGGCGGGGTATGCCTTTGCAAGTGCACAGAGTTCTCTCCCTGCAGTAGCTGCTGGGGAATATGCTGGTCCAGAACAGTTTCTTCTTTGACATCTAATTTAGCCCTCTTATGCCTCCTAGTTGAATTAAGTAGCTCTCGTTTTTCCCCACTAAGAGAAAATCGGAGCTGCTCTAGTGTTCGAGCATCCAATTCTTGTTCTATCCCATTATGCATCTGTGGCCTTTTGGGTGATTCATAGGACACTTTTAAATTTCGGGAAGGGAACGAAGCAGATAGTGCAAGAACATCAAGGTCAGAACTTGTGTTGGCAGTAGAATGCACAAGAGAACCCTCTGAAAATGAAAACTTAGTATCTGAAACTAAAGACCTTGCCCCAGCATTTAACCCAGTAGTTGGATATGTATCAATAAGATCCACAGCTCTAAAAATAGTACTTGGCAAGTTTCCATTACAGGGATTCCAAATAGAAGCTTGGTGTTGCCCATGTTCTTCTTTTGGATTATAAGAGTTTGAAGGTTGCAGAAAGCCTGCACTTGGTGCCACAGAGGGAGCTTCACACTGGAAATTGGAATCTAAGTAAGACTCCAGAGCCATTTTAAACATGGGTGTACCTCAGAGAAACACCCTGCAACAGAAAAATGCACACAAGAAACCCATAAATTTTGTAAGTCTGAAACAATGGGTTATTTAAAGAAATGCACAAAAAAGAGAAAGCAGAACACTTTTTTATTTCAACCATCTGCCAAATCTCCATAGTTTCAAACTCCATTTGATCCAACAGGAAATGGGTAGAAAATAATTTACAACGAAATGCCTTGAGCATTCATAAAACCACCCAACAAAGGCCAAGCACAAATATTTTTCCAGGCACATAGTTCCCAAAATTATTAATTTTTAAAAGAACATCACTTCACACACGAATTATCATCTATACTATAGATGCATGATCTTCAAAAGAGCCACAGATTACAGAGCATCACAATACTGTGTACTCCTTACTGGAAAAAGAAAATTAAAGGCAAAACAACTTTCAGAACCACTCGATCAAAAAAGAAAACAATCACAAAATTCCCACTTCACCCATTTTCTCAAGAACCAAACAATGCTTCAACCATGCATGGTTTCAGAACATCCACATCAACAACAACAGTGATACTAAGGCATAATCTAGATACCAAGAAAACAAAAACATCAAAAATTCGCCCTTTTCTCTCTTCTCCACTTTTTTTCTCAGCAACCAAACACATTCTCTAACAAAACAAGCAAATGGGTTGAGCCAGAAAAGAGGAGAAAATCCCAATTCCAACCAAAAAGATCAAAACTTTTTGCTACAAACAAAAATCCCAGAGCGCAAAAGAGGAATTGGGAAGTGGGTTTTACCTAGAAGTGAAGGAAGCTTTAAGGAGCCGAAGAGGTGGTTCTGTATTTGTGCAGAACCGCCTTGGCCGAGAAGGAACAACAAAATATAATATAGCGAAGCGGGAAGTGTAGCCGAATAGTGATGAGAAGTGACATGTGATATAGAGGTGACTGGCTGTACCGGTTTTATGACCCGACTTTAACCGAACAAACAGGTCACCTATGAGGACACGTGTAATCCAACGACATGACCCGCCCAGGTACGGCGATTTCGGCATAGCTGTTTCGTCTACCCTCTGGTCTACCCCTCGAGGTTTCTTGTAAATTCAAAATAGAGGTTATAATATTTTTACTTTTATTTAAAAATTATTACAAAAGTAAAAAGAATTGATCAAAAATGTCCCTGAACAAAGTAAATAATTAAAAAAATAAAAAATCATTTATGTCTTTTAGTGTATTAGATTAGTCTATTAGATACAAGAATAAAAATGTATTTTTAATAAAAATATTTTATAAATGTAATTTAGGGTAACAATTCATGTCAAGAATCGTGTTTCGTGCCAGGTCATAGCAGGTTGGCGGGTCTACTTGGTCAACTTTAATTCGACTTGTTTATGTTTCGTGTCAAGAAATTTCAACACTAACTCGACCAGTCATGTTCACGTGTTAACCTAACTCAATCCCAATATATGTTGGTCAACATGACTAGTTTAACATATTTGATCTATTTGACTTGTTTGACTCATTTAACCCGTTCAATTCATTTAACTCATACAATACATAAAAATAAATTACAGTTTAAAATCGACATAATTGGAGAGTTAAATAATTTATCACAAAATATTAACACAATAAACAAAGTTCTTAATTCTTCACTAAAGTTATAATCAATTAATTCTTAAGTGTGAATAAGTTATGCTATATTTTTTTAAAGAAATTTTCTTTCTACTTTAATTTTATCTTTTATATAAAATAAATAATATTTTTAAACATCTATTAATAATTTTAATTATATACAGTATATAAACAGGTCAATTCCGTGTCAGTTTCATGTTACACATGTTGACCCTAATCTGACCCAAATTTTTTTTCTTCTTCTTCGTGTTAAACGAGTTGATCCGAATTTGACCCACTACCTTAAAACATTAACTCTAATCTGCTAAATTCGTGTCGTGTTTGAGTCATGTTATCATATCATGACCTAAATTGTTACCCTTAAATGTAATGGTTTTTTTTTATTTGAAGATAAAAATGATATGAATTATAAAAATAAATAAAATAAAAAAAGGGTAGCAGGTGTAATTTGAATATACCTGTTCTAGGGATTGCTCTTCTTTTTAGAGGTTATAATATTTTTACCTCTACTTAAAATTATTACAAAAGTAGAATTTTTTTTTTATTAAAAACATCCCTAAACAAAATAAATAATTACAATAAAAAAAATTATACATATCATTCAGTTTATTAGATAAAGGTTAAAAATGTATTAAAAAATATATTCTATAAATGTAATGATTTTTGTTTGAAAATAAAATCTGATATGAGTTGTTTAAAAGGGCACAAGGTGTAATTTCCTCTATTTATTTATTTGTTTATCGGTTTTATATTTTGCCATCTCTTTAAAATAAATAACAAATTATAAAAATAAAAAATAAAAAAAATAGTCTGACGTTTGGCATTTCCTTTCACAAATGCCCCTATTTTTTATATATATATGCAACCAATAAGGGTGTTTTAGACAATAGACTTTTTTTTTTTTTTGTATTTTAATGCTAAAAATAATACTTTACCAAAAATATAGGTAATATCATATCTTTATACATTTTCGTAAAACAATTTGAGGGAAAAAAAATGGTTCTGTGCTTCTTTTTGTTTAAAGGTTGTTGCTTATTTTCATATGACATTGGAAGATAAATGTGTTTTTTTTTTTTTTTTGGACAAATTTGTGCATTTTCAAATTATAAAAATTAGGTTATCATGCATATGTCAAATTAATCGGGGTATAGGTTCCAAATTTTTTTTTAATTTTTTGGACTGTAAAAAAAACAAAAAATTAATTTGGGTATAACTTTACAAGATAAAATTCCAAAATTTATTTTAAAAGGATAAAATTGATTTGGATATAACTTAAAAGGTACTTTTTTCTTCTTCTTTTCGATAGAAACTTAAAAGGTACTTGATTAGCTAAAAAGTATGCTTAAAATATGCATCCCAACATCAATGTTAAACGAACCCTAATAATAACAATAATATTTTTTTTAGGGGAATAAAAAAAAATTAAACAAAATTTGCGTTAAGCCACCGATCATAAACTATATGAATATCACAAAAGTAATATTAAATACTGTTAAACCTCAATAAATTAATACCTTGGGCCATGAAATTATTTATTAATGGAGATATTATATAATTGATAAATTAATAAAGGGTATTTTTTTTTCAAAACATTAAACTTAATACATTTATTGTCTACTGTGATTTACGAATATTACCTAATTATCGAATTATGAATTATTATTATTCTATTTATTTATTTAATCAAAACAAGTTTATGAATGTAATTAGTCTTATTAAATAGAAATTATGGATATATTTATTTTTGTAATAAACTAAAATTACATTCAATGTATACTTAATTAATTTGTTTAACTAAAACAAATTCATGAATGTAATTAGTTTTATTAAATAGAAATCATGAATCTATCCATTTTTGTAAAAAACTAAAATTACATTCGGTGTATACTTAATTAATACATTTCATAAACATCAAGTAAAGCACAAACATCTATAGAAATAACATACAGTATCACAAACAGTAAAACTAAACACAATGGCTTCTCATCTCAAATGTATAAAGAAATCAACAATGACGGATGAAATGCATAAAGCATGTGTGAGTACAATATAGAAATCCAACTTACACCCAAATGCAATTGCAATAGTGGGTGTCATAAAAATTTAAATTGCAAGTAAGTCAAGCAACAATATCAAATACGATCAAAATGTCATTAAAGTGTCTATCAGCTAATATTGAAAAAAGTGATGCCAAATAACACAAAATCTGCAAAATACCTGGAGCTAGAGAAGGATTCTATGAGTGGTTTATTCAATACTAAAAATGTGTGAATATAACCAGAGAACTAATCATGGAGCAGCCAAAGGAGTTTCTGAAGAAGATGTACCTTGTAAACACAACATCAAATATTCAACCAACAAGACATTAAAGATTCAGCCTTCTCATGTGGAGATCATATGAGCTTTCAAAATGCATTATCGTCGTCGATTTTATAGAAATCTTCTGAAGGGTTATGAAATTAGGATCCCAAATCCAAATAAAATAAATGTTTTAGATGCAATGAATCTTGCAATATCGACCTAGACAATAGAATTTCAAGCAAGTTCAATTACAAATTATTTTTGATATTGTAAAATTAGGTGTATGGATAACGTGGTTTGTGAGAATTTGGATCAACACTCAGATGATAGAAGCGTTTAACAATTGCATATTCTAATCAAAGAATTGAAGTATCGTGATATAATAGATGTTGAATACCTTTTGAACAATTCAAGAGAAAACGAGGTAACTTCGGAGTTATTGAGTAACGAGAAAATTATTGAGAATGTTATGGGAAATGATAAAGAATATGAAGTTAAAGACGATAGTTCTGTACTGGAGCTTGTCTAGCGTAAAAATATACTAAAAGAAAAAAACAATCACATTACATAATTTTCTCTTACAGTACGAAAACACTGAACTTCTTAATGCGCTAAGAAAAATTAGATATAAGATCTAATTAGACATTAATTTCAAGAAGAAATAATATTAAAAACATATTTGACAAAGAACTCCTAATTAAGTCATGTATACATATAATTTTGTTATATAAAGAGATTATTAATTTATATATCAAAATTTATGTGTTTTTTCCTTTTAAATATATTATCTTATAAAAAAAAATACCTTCAATCTTTTATTTATCTATTTACTTTTAAGAAAAATACCATTTTACCTTCGTAG